>VZSZ01002048.1:68655-169627 GCA_013398815.1 Ibidorhyncha struthersii | reverse complement strand
CAGTGGGCTGCAGAGAGAACCCATGGGATCGATCACTGGGGCTTACATTCCCCTTTCATGAGTCTGGAAGAAGAACCAGGGCCAATGATTACTACCACTCCTGTAACTTCTATTCAATTCTCCCCAGAAGTGAGGATCTGGCATTTTCTCATCCTTCTGCCCGTTGTCCTCTGGCTACTCTCCTGCTGCCCCATGTCCCACAGGGCAGGTCCCAGATGGGACAGCGTGTCCTGGCCATAACTTCCCAGCATCAAGAGGAGCAGAAGGATCACAGCTGGTGTCCTGCTCCTCACACCCCCACGTAGCCACCTCCACAGCGTCTCCACACGCTCCCAAGAGCAAGTCTGTCTTGCCTCAGGTCTCCTGGGATCCCCACCAGCCCCAGGCAGTTTCAGCAGGGCTGCATGCCCGTGCCTACCTGTATTTGTGCAGCCGGTTATCCCTGTCCATCAATGGAGCATTTCTCTTGGTCTCCCTGCAGCATCCTGCATTTTCCAGCTGTTGTCCAACACTAGCCGATCTCTGCACCCCTCCTTGTATGTGCAAGATGCCTTGTGCAGCCCCACATTGTCAGCAGAGGTAACAGCCTTCCCCTCCCAGCTATCATCTGGGTCCTTAGCAATAATGCTGAATGTCATCTCCAAGAGACATGCTGTAAACCCTTAAACAGGCTGTTCATTTGAGAGGGAACCATTTATTAATTTGAGTATGGCCTCTCTGCTGCCTTTTTGTACCACATCAAATGTGTCTTCTCTCCTGCATAACATGCCAGCATTTAACCTCTTACTAAAGCAAAGCTAAAGTCACGGTAGATGATGTCTATTCTTGCCTCTCCATTCTCGTGCCCTTTTACCCTGTATAGAAAAAAACTAGATTGCTTTGGCACAACTCATTTTTCACTAGCCACTACTGACAATTGCTTGTTTCCCTGCTTTTTCTTCTGTATGCATACAAATCGTTTAATGGTAAATCCCCATTCTCTTCCAGAAATTGAAGAGTTGTGTGGCCTATAGCTTCCCTTTTTTAAAGATGGTCTCTACACTTGTAATTTTCCAACTTTCCTTTCATGACAGACCTCTGAATCCTCTGCAGTAAAGCTAGCAGTCACAGCAATGGGAAAGTTTCTTGCTTGCATCAGTACTCTTTTGGCCCCTCACTACTAAGGACATGCTGCATCCCTTTGACACTGATAGTAATTACAACAGCCCCCTGATCACCATTTTCCTTTTCATGTCATCTCCAACCACCCCTTGAAGGTCTTGGAAATATAAACCTCAGATATGTAAAACACTTCTTTCCTTAGGCACTTTGCCCAGCCCAGCTACCATACTGGGATATCTCTCTTATCCAGAAGAGCATGTGCCTGTGATGTCCCAGTTCGGGAAGGAATAAGTAGGTTCAGGACAGAGGGTGGTCCAGAGTCAAAAATTAGCCTTTCTAGAGATACAGAGATGGTAAACCCAGTAAACTCACATGTGCAGTGCTCCAGGAGGTCAGTGAGAGAGGAGAGCAGCTGACCAGGTCAGAAATATTCCTGGGGTCTGGTTCTGACCCTGCCCGAACCACTAGAGACAGTCACACACCCACCCCTTGCGTAGGAGCACTGCCACTCAGCGTCTCTTCCTTTCCAATCGCTTGTGTAGTTACCCCAGTGTCCATGGCCCTTCTCCATGCCCTACACTCACTTCCATTTCTGAAAAGTCTTCCTGGGTCCTGCCCATTCAGCCCCACAGCTCCAGTCACTTGTTCTGAAGCCCCTGGGCTGGTTTGTTTTTTTTCCCACAACAGCTCCAGTTACTGCTGCAAGTTGTGCCAATGCTGTGAAGCCCCTTAGCAAACAGCTATGGAGTGGCTCCTCATCCATTGTGTTTGCAACTGTCCTACGACTTGAATAAGAAACCTTCCCACAGGCTAGTTTCCATAGACCCTGCAGAGGTAACCACCACTGACACACACTGGGAGAAAGATGTCTTATACAAGTATAAATATGGGACAACTCAGCTGAAAGCCCTGGTTATTACTCTGGACTAACAGATGCACATATGCAGTGGAGAGGCCCCTTTACGGTCATATCCTCGGTTGGAAAAGACCTTTAAGATCGTTGAGTCCCACTGTCAACCCAGCACTGCCAAGTCCACCACTAATCCATCTCCCTCAGCACCACATCTACACATCTTTTAAATACCTCCTGGGATGGTGGTTCAACTGTTCCAATGCATGACAACCCTTTCGGTGAAGAAATTTTTCATAGTATCCATCCTAAACCTCCCCTGGTGCAACTTGAGGCCATTCCCTCTTGTCCTATCACTTGTTACTTGGCAGAAGAGACCAACCCCCACCTCCCTACAGCCTCCTTTCAGGTAGTTGCAGAGAGTGACAAGGTCTCCCCTGAGCCTTCTTTTCTCCAGACTAAACAATCCCAGTTCCCCCAGCCGTTCCTCATAAGACTTGTGCTCCAGACCCTTCACCAGCTTCATTTGCCGTTCCCTGGGACCTTCTGCTGCCAGATCCTGGGCCAGCCTGGCCTGTAGCTCACCTGTCAGCAGCCTGCAAGCTTGCTTAAGATGCCTGAGTGGCCAACATAGTGCTTTCCAGCCCCTCTAGCTTTCCAACAAGAGTCCGGGACAGCTTCAGAAACAAGCAGCAATATCTTCCATTTTGTGTCAGGATATATTTTTTTTAAAACAAAGCTTTTTTTTTTCTAATTATAGGATGTTGCAGAACAATCAGCTGAGTCGCATCCCTGCAGAGGCACTGAGAGATCTGCCAAACCTCCAATCTCTGTAAGTCATTAAAAATCAATGCTGCGAGCTGCACAGTCCTTTGGGGGCCACAAGCTTCCTAGCATTTGAGTCATTAGTTCCTTTGTCAAGGATGTTCTGTCCCTTCTTCCTTTTCTTTTCCAATTAAAGCAAAGATTACTGTCACTTAGTGTAGAAGGGAGGGAAGCACAGTTTTCAAGGAAGGAACACTGTCTTGGTAAAGGATGTTGAAATTACAGCTCCCCATGTGTGCATCGTGATGAAAAGGCCACCAGTGCCAACGCATATTTCAAGGAACACTGGAAAATATCCACCCAAAAGGGGCTCCATCCCCTCCACTGTGGACCTGCCAGGGAGCACAGAGGACACTCGGATCTGTCAACATGTCAGTTGGGCTGTTTAACCCAGATAACGGGTAGTTGTGTCAGGGTAAAAATGCTTTAAATGCTTTTAGTGATTCAGCCAGGAGAAGAAGCTGAAGCTGCGATCGTGCTTTTCCTTTAAAGTAACTATATCCACAACAGGTTTGTGCTACTGTATTCACTAAAAATCACCCATCACTGAAATATTATCAGTTTTCCTGAGTATGGACATGCAATCAGATCCTGGTAATGCCACTGAGTTTAGGGAAGGTCTGTTTGGTAATCACCCAGCTGGTGCAAGCAGCACTGCTGAAGATGGTAAGAGCATTCTGAATTAGGCTGAACCACTGAAAAACTAACCCTAATCCTTAACTTCAGTCCCAGCCTTACTGTGTCTCTTTATCACAGAAATTTTGGCTGGAAGCAGTTTCTGGGGTCTCCAGGCCAGCCTCCTGTTTGGAGCAGGACTATCAGCAATACTTGGTGGAGCAGTTGCAGCTTTGTCTATCCAAGCCTTGCAACCCTCCAAGCACAGAGATTCCCCTGTCGCTGGTGACCTGGCCTGTGGTTGTTCTTCCTGGGGAAGAAGCTTTTCTTCAAGTCCAACCTAAAACTCTTGGAGCGCAATTTGTGGTCATTACTCTTTGATCACTTGGAACCACCCAGAAGAGCTTGGCTCCATCACCTTTAGTTGTGGGTCACTAGCAGATCTCCTCTTAGCCTCTTCTCTGCTGGGTGAAACCAATCCAGCTCCTTCCACCTCTACTCGTGGGGCAAGTGCTCTGGGACCCTGGCTCAGTTGCCAGCCTTCCACTGGACCCATCTGGTTCCTTTTCATCCTTCTTATACTGGGCAGCCCCAAACTGGGCACAGTTCTCCGTGTGTGGCCCTCCCAACACCAGCTGTGAGTTTCTGTAAATATTAATTTAAATATTAATTTCCAATGGGGGTGTTGGCTGTGCAGGGTATGAATGTTCTTTCTGCCAGGAGAGATTTGAAACATTTGTTGCTGAAACATCATTGGCACATGGTTGTGGCTGTTATTAAAATGTGTTGACATCACCACCAGTGCCAGAGTCAAGACCCCCCACTCCAGGGATTTGGAGATTAGATTGTTTTCTAAATTACTTCCCTTTCAAGGGCAAGGTGACATGGAAGGTCACCACAACGGGACTGTCCCAGAATGCCCCAGCCTGTCTCTCTTATGCCCATGAAGAGTGTGTGACAACCAGTGCCACCATAGCCCGTTGTTGAATAGACCTAAATTTTGCCTGTGAAGGTTCAACTGCCTGCAGGCACCACTGCTGCTTGGGCCACTTGGCCTGGGGCACACACCGCTGATGGATGGCCACTTTGGCTAGTTCTGAGAGTTCCACACGCTCCATCCCCTCAGCCAACAGCCCCCACTGAAATATGATATGGCACACAAGAAATGCAAAATACTCCAAGAAGCTGCTTACAGCACTTTTGGGTGTCATATAAGGCTCGGGATGGGAGAATGGTCCAGCTTGAATCAACACAGAGGAACCTTCTCTTAGTGCACTTTGAGGCCACCTCATCCAGTGTAGGCCCCCCAAGAGTCTCCAAAGTTGGGTGAACAGGGAAAGCCCGGGCTAGCTGGGATCTCATGTTCTTCCTGCAGAAACTGAACAGTAAGAGCAAATTTTAGGAAGAAATAAGCTGCTTCAGACAACCCAAGGGAGACTAGGCTTGGAATAAAATCCAAGCTGAGTAGCAGGGCATGTCTGGTTAGGATATGCCTAATGCCCGTTGTATTAGGACTGGTTTCAAGAGCCACAGCAGCAGGAGCAAGAGAAGCTGCTGTAGCCAGTTATGTCCCATTTGCCCCCTGAGCATGCTGCCCCAGCCGGCAGGCTCCCATCCAGCGTCCATGGTGACTGAGCAGGGACCTCCTGCCTTTCCCCAGCAGCCTTGGCCCTTTGGACCAACCTGTCTGGGCTGCTATTCCCCTCTCAGAGCTCCCCTCAGCCCCTCACCCCTGGTAGTTCAGCCAGGTCTTTCTTCCCAGCAGTGTGCAAGCACCCATGCCCAGTCCCTCTGGGATCCTTCACTCCTTCTCTCCTCACCATCTGTTTTTAGGATACCTGCCCTCATCACCCTGGACCACAGCCACCTCTTCTGAGCCTTCCCCAGATCCACCTCTGAGGCTCAAGTTCCCTTCCCAGCCTCTCATCAGACCCAAATTCCTGCCCCAGACACAAACTGTGCACAGGAGGGACTGAGACAGTGGCCTCCCACTCCTGTCTCTTTCTTAAAGAAAGCAAAAACCTGTTAGACCTGACAAGACCTGGGTCCGGGATGGGAGAGGGTGCAACAACTTCTGACCTGCAGGACTGCTCCACCCAATGCTCCCGACTACACCAGCCAGACCCACAGTTTATCCGCCAGCCACCAGGCACAGTGAGAGTAAATACGTTCAAAGAAAGACTCCTGCTGGGAAAATAAGTATTTCATGGGATGGAGCTTAAAGTTCCCCTCCAGCCAAGGAAGCCTGGGTACTCATTCTCATGGTCACAGACTGCCCAGGGCTTCTGGACCATCTTTACACAGATGAGTATTTAATTAAACACCCTTTTTGGGAGGCCCAACTTTAAGAACTGGCAGAGAGTATCAGAAAATAAGAGATGTGCATTGGGAAAACAGCACAGTCCCTTGTGGCAGATCTCCTGTTGGCAACACCTCTCCCCCTGAGCCAGACAGGTATCCCACTCGCCAGCTCAGGAAGGTGGGACCAGCTGCGGTTGGGCTGGATCTTCTTCATCACATCTCACCTGATCAGAGAAACTGGAAAGGGATTAGTTAAACCACAGGCAGCAAATTAGTGGGAATTGGTAGACGCAGCAAATTGTGGGGCAAGATGCTGTGGATCTTTCCCCATTAGGATAATAACACCTGCACATAGTCATCTCTAGCTGCACACTCAGAAGTGCTTTCCAGAGAGTTCACTCACTGTCAGTGCTTGCACTGCACTGGCAAGAACAACATGAGCATGAGAAGGCAAAGTGATCTTCCCTAGGGCAACAGCAAAGTCAGGAGTAGGACCGAGGTGTCCTGGCTCTGCTTGCCTCATTAAGGTGTTTCCATGCCTCATCTGAGACTCTGCAATGGCATGATTGGTATGTATAACCACCAGTCACCAAGAGAGGAAGTATTTGGGACAGACTATGTGAAAGGCTAAAAGCTCCAGGAGAGAGGTTTCTATAACAAAAAGCAAGTAGCAAAACAGTAGTATCTTCTGTAGGTGTCATCTCACACATCCTGTTCTTTCTGTGCTTACAACAATTCAGGGTACAGCCATAAGTTATCATTCAGGTCCCCTACAGTCGCTTTCCCATGATTTGCCCCTAAGGCTGGGTCCAACTCTTCAAACTGGGGCCAGGGGAGCCTGTCTCTGTAAGCAAAAGTTTCAGAAGTATCCCACACAATGGAGGCCTTTTCCCTGTCCAAGCTACCTGGTTAAAGGACAGGCAGAAGGTGCCTCTCAGAAAGACCCTGATCACAGATCAGCAACAGGTTGCAATAAAACCTGCCCTCAGTACGAACAGTACAGGAGGTAGTTATTCTCCGAGACAGTTCTTCTCCACAGATAGCTATTCTCCAAGGTGACAGGCACAAGCCAGCTCTGCCTCACGCCAGCACTGTACCAAGCCCTGTCTGCATCTCTAGCTTGGCCACTTGGAAGAGTGGAGGGCACGTGCAGAAAAAGATTATGATTTTCACTTTCTTGTCTTTATAAAGAAACTGTACAGCAGAGAACCCTTGGGCATGGTGAAGGCCCAAGAACCATGCCTGGTAATTAAGCCCAGCATGGCCGTGAGGTACAGTCCTGCCTCTTGGGTGGAGAGGGACATTTCTGAAGACACACAGTGTGTGTTACGAGATTGTACCCCTGCTGTGTCTCACTGGTGAAAGCATGACCTGCTTTCATCCTGGGTCTCCATCGTGTGCTGCTTGTCCAAGGGAGAAGCAGCCAATGCTTGCAGAGTCTTACAATTCTCCTTCTAGCTCGTGTTTAGAATGTTTACAGAAGATGCTCTTCTGTAGCCACCTTCTCCTTCTCTCTCCATTCAAACAGGGAAATGCTCCATAAAGATAAATGAGACCTGATCTGAAAAACGGGAGTGGCACAGTGTGGACAGTCACTATGTCTTAAAGCAGATACAGAGCTAAGATGCTCTGCTTGGTTTTCACTGGTGCTACCGTGAATTCTCCAAATGTAGTTACTAACCTCAGGCCAAGGTCTGCATTAGAGAGATTTTTTTCCCCTCTTTTTCAAATATCTGAGTAATTTTCCATAAGTTTATGAGACTCTTGTGTATTCATTGCCAAAAAAATTAGCCAGCCTGGAACACCCATAGGTCACGCACAGCATGGTTTCCAAGCATTACTGGTCAGGCTATCTGAGACCCAGTGTACTCGTGTTGCCCAGATACTATTTTTTTCCATTCAGAAGGGGAAGTGGCTTTGTGGCACATCATGACAGTTCATGAGTTAACGGACTTGTTATGGCACTTCGTGGAATATTAACTATCTGCTTTGCAAGTTGGCAGCACATGTTAAGCAGGCAGGACAGCTGAAAAGGGGGGTGAAAACGGGAGCCAACAGGAGTGGGGTGGAACAGACAGCTGTACTAGACAGAAAGGGATTTTGTGCTGGTTATTTTCTTGCTCTTTCAGATATTTGCATTTGATGTCCATGTTCGTCATTCTGGGATTCAGGCAGGATTTGAAGGGAAAGTATGTATCTCTTAAGACAAGCTGACACAAGAGAGGAAAAACAGACTTCTCAATACACAAGTCTTTTCTCAGGTTTACAACAGAAGCAATCAGACTAAGTGGAAGCTGAGAACAATTGTTTTGAGCATAGCTCTACCAGTAGGACTTCTCAGGCAATTCGAGGCATGAGGTGGCCAAACAAGTGTGATGGAAGTGGATGTTTCTAGCTACTGTGGACGTAGAGAGGTTGGTATTTACTGCCTGCACAGTACCAAGTTAGAGCTGAAACAGTGCAAAAACCTAACATGTCAGTGGAGTTTCTGAAATAGGAAAGCAAAAAGTAATGATTAATAAACTCCAGCTGTTTCCAAAAGCTGTCTTGTCTTTTGAGCATTTAGAGAGGATGCCCATTGAGATAGGACACATGCACCCAAGCTTTGGTAGCACTTAGAATTGAACTGCTGGGTCCCTTTGCTGCACTGCTGGGGTCCAAGCTGGGGTCCCAGGCATGTGACATGTTCAGATCTGTACTGAAGTCCCTCTGCTGAGAATGCCAGACACTCCTCAGGCTCTGCAAGATGTGTGCTGTGAGGCCGTGGTACCAGCTAGGAAGTTTGCAGCAAGTTTGGGAGTCTCTAACAGCAGGAGATCAACTTGTACGTACAGGCTCAAGGAGATGAAAGTCCAGGCAGAAAGGAACTCCAATAAACTTTGTAACCCAGAGAGCAGAAAGCAAGTTATTCCTCCTTTTTACTGGGGGATGATGCACAGGGAAGTAGGAGTCTCCTGTCCAGAACGATCAGAGAGTCCGTGGTACGGTCAGGGCATGAACTCTACTCTCCAGTACTTTGCACCCAGGAAAGCTTGTTCCACATTGGAGCCCTCTTTCATTGCACAGGCACGCTGCATGGCTTCTCACACAGCTTTTTTTGTGGCAGCCTGAACAAAGGACTCCACCTCCAGGGAGAGGAAGCAACAGCTCTCTGTTAACACGGCTTGGGACCTGCTCTCACATCTGTCTCTAGAACACCAGAAACAAGAAAGGAGAAACAATGGCCAGGTGTCACAAAGACCATGCTTACACTGCTCTCCTTCTGTGGGCCTCCCCCTCCTCTTCCCTTCTGATCTGGCTAAGATGAGGCTCTGTCTTCCTGTCTTCAAGCAAGGAGTCTTCTCAAAGCTGCCAGCCGATGAGCTTCAGGTGTGCAGGATTTTCCATGGCAGGTGTGGTGTCACCCACCTGCTGCGGTGCAGGAACCAGCAACGGGAGGACACGAATTTTAACTAACCTGGATGAAGCATACTGGAGCTCAGGAAACCTAAATTACTGAAGTTCCAGTCCTTCACAGGACAGACAGCATGTCAAAAGACTGACTTTAGATTCAAGCAAGTTTAGGTCAGATGGGAGGATCAAGGTGTTCCCCTGTGGAAGCTCTCCAAGAGGATGTTCCCTTTGTCCTGTGTGATCCCCCCATACCTTTTCTAACCACAGAAGATGCAGTGCTGAGTTTTGCCAAATAATATTTCAAACACACTAACAGGGATTCCTCCTGCAAACCCTAACACAGGTGCTGGGGAGACTGGCAAACCAGGTGGAGGTTTCCAGTCATTCAGTATAACTCTGTGCTAAGGGCATTCATAGGTCTAGGACACCCATTCTCTGTCACTTCATGACCCAAAACTTGGCTGCTCCAGGTTTGCTTACTGCGTATCACCAAGTGTCACTCATCAGGGACCTCATGTGGTCTGGGTCAGTCCTCCTCCAGAGGGAGGCATTCACTACGGGGGTTCAGCATTTCCCAGGAAGAGGTGTTCATGATTCACTCTGCCCCATGAGTGCCAGCCAGCCGGAGGAGGAAAGAGTCAAATCCACCCAAATACCCCCATCCACATCAGACACACCTGTCCTTACAAACACCCCTCATCACAGGTCCTCTGAAGCTGCAGCCATGCCCGTGGGGCCAGAATCAGACCTGCACGGCTCCCTGTCAGCTACAGGATGCGGAGGCATCACTGCCTGGAGCCCAAGCTGTCAGGAAGGAGACCTTGGCGGGGATCACTAGATGAATACAAAGAGGAATTTGGATTTCAAAATACGAGAATACAAAGCTCCGGAGACTGAGCCTCCTACCAAGTGTGAGGGAGCTGCTTCCCAGCAGGCTTGCTTTATCTGGGAAGCATATTGGGAAGCCCAGTGGGGAGGATTAGAAAGAACACGCACACCTGATGGCAATGCTCTAAGCCCTGCAAGGGGTGCCAAGGCTTTACGTAATGCTCTGATCCAGTTGTGATCCCCTGGCAGAGTATCTGGTTACCAGTGGTTTATAGGTGCAGTAATACAACATACCATGTGTATTCTGGAAGAGTCGTGTGTCAGTCTAATTAACGACTTTGTGGTTTGTGAGCACTTACCTAAAGCAGATGGGCACTGTGTCTGTTCCTCTGCCAGGCAGAAGGACTCCAAGGTATTTCAAAGTGAGCAGGTGCTATAAATTATAATTACCAAGCTTGCAGAGGTAGAGAAGGCAAAGAGAAAAGAAACCTGATGGATTAAGAGATCAAGATAAACTCTTGCTTTTTCTTTTTCAAATACTTATGGAAAGTGATGGGAATGGCTGGCTCTTTCTGGAGTTTCTCGCAGATCAGCACTTTGGGAAGTTGCTTAGCGTGTGTCTGGCTCGTCTGGGTGGGTGTTGCCCACAGCAGTTTGGAGGAGGAAGGGGGGATTAATGCCAGCCAGAAGAGTGTCAGAGCTTTTCCAGTATGGGTGGCTATATGGTGGCCTCAGGACAGTCATCACAACTTCTCTTACCTAGCTTTGAGGCCAGGGGCTCCAGGAGGATAAGATTTCTAACTGGCAGCTTTCCCAAAGTTACCACTGTAGTTCAGCTCCACAGTACCAGCCTGTGCTTTCAGATTGGTGATGTGATTTCTAGCCTATGGCCATGAATCCCAGAGCTCTCTGCATTTCTTTGGGGTTACCTCCTCCAGACTGGGGAGGAACTGTGCTAATAGCTAATTACTGGGCCTTGAGAGACTTTGGGCCTCCCTAGGATAGCAGCAGGTTTTCTGACTCAGTAAGACACAGTAGCACAGGCACAAAGCTTCCAGAGTCACATTTCTCCCTGCTGGATAAAGACATCCACTCGTTTATCTCCCACCCAGTGGTGGCTCATTTTTCCTCCCATAGAGACTTATGGTTGCATGTCACTTCATGCAGACCCCCAGACCTCAATAGTATGGACATAGCTGGCATGGAGATGCTAACACACATAATGTCATCTAACCCCCCTTGGTGGGACACCAACAGTGTGAGAATCTCTAGCTGAGCACTTTTCCATGTGTCGGAGCAGCACCCTTTAGTCAAGAGAGAGAAGTAGGTGTGCTGGGAGAGAAAATCATCTCCTGGAAGTAGGCATCTGCTTTCGGAGATGCATTACTCAGCGCTGCGTGGTCCTCTCCATTCACAGCTGGAGAGGGACACACAGTTTAAAAGGAGACATATGACTATAGTTGAGATGACTCCTAGCTGTGATACCCGGCTGTGTATCAAACTTGATGTCCTCATTAAGTCCTTGGTACCTGGAGCATGGCATGTGAATCAGGGAGTTAACCACAGCTCTAGTCCAGCCTGCATGTGCAGGGATTTGTTCAGAAACATCTAAACAACTGGTAACCCTGCTCCAGAGGAGTGAGAGCATGTAAATCATAGTCCATCAATACTAAAATTTGAGATAAGAGGGAACTAGAAGTCTGGTGTATTGTCTGTGTATTGGCTAAAAGTGTGCAAAGCCCATTCAGTCCAATAAAGTAATTTTCAGATATTTCTGCCTCGTCCAAGTGATCAGCGACAATCAGGGCCTTGGACCAGCCTTGACCATGGGATGCCCCCACAGCTGTTGCTGCCCCAGCAGCCACCAGCACACTGAGCCCTTACCCCACTTCACCCTTGCATTTGCAAGCACAGAAACTAATTGTGGCACGAGACTTGAAGAATGGTTCCCAACCACTATTAGACAAATCTCCCCATGGCATTCACCTCCCCCTCTGCTATCAGTCTCTTCTGTCTCTCAGTCATGGCCCACTCCCTGCTCTGCGATGTTCCCTTTCCCCATTAGCAGCAGCAGTTCGTGAGGGGTGAAGCCTCAAGATCCTGCACCACGAGGTCAGACTCTTCTTGCCTCCTTTCCACAATGTACTTTGAGTTTTCTCTTGTCTCCCAGGCAAGATGCATCATAAAGCTAGCAAACACTGGCTTCAGTCCTCGCAGGCAGTTTGTTAGCCCTGTATCCCAAAGGATTGACTTTCTTGCTATTGGGCTTGATGGTGTGTTTGATAAATCAAAGGGACCCAAGAAAAAAAAAACCCTGTGACTGCATCTCCATCTGTCTTCTGTCTCTTAGCGACTCCTCCTTTGCGCAGCATGTCAGAGAAGCAACTGCAGATAAGCAAGAGACCTTCCCTCCATGTCAGCATGTGTCAGTCACCTAGAGCAAACCATTTCCTGCTACCTGGTGGCTAATGCACCCAGTACACAGTCAGCCATCACCACTGCAACCATACACAGGTGGTGGGCAACAATGCAATAGATCCCATTCCCTGGGATCCTGTCCTTGCTCTCATTTTAGTTCTCCTTTATCCCTCACAGTCTTTGTTCACTGCACCCCTCTGAAATATTTGCAGGATTCACTTGCCACTCTGCCACAAATCTGTTGTTCGCAAGTGAAGTCAGCCACAGTGTCCCTGAGGAGGACTCCAGTCCCACCAGCACTGGTCCTGCTGACACCACCTTCCCGTTTGAGGTGCTTATATGACAGCAGTGTCTGTCCTCTTTTCATCTGTCCTGCAGAAGGATTTGACGCCTTCATAAGTTGATGGGATGCAACCTGGAGGACAAACTGTGTCATATACATTGTTTTTAAAAATATTGCAAGCATTTTCATGTTTTCTGCAAATACAATTTCCCATTATATCCTGTTTTCACTCCAGCTTTACTTGACTCGTAATGTCTAAGTGCTAAATCAGCCTGACTTGTACACTCCGTGCACACAGGTTAATTTTACCTCGAACTAAAATAAACCAGTTCCTCCGACCCATTGGTTCACTTCTCTGATATCTTTAGCAGGAACCTTTTGGAGTCTTATGGAAATGCAATAAAGACTACTTCATCCCCTGTCCCTCAAGGCAGGTAATTATTTTTATACATATGGCCAGAGATTAAAATGCAAAGAATGACTTATAGCAATTTGAGAACATGTGGACTTTGATGTAGACAAAGGAGGAAAGCTCTTCCCAGCTGATCAGATTCTCACAAACATATAAATTCTTATCACAGAAGGAAGAAAAAAATTACTTTGGAATCAGCATGGCCTGAAGAGCTCAGTCAATTCATTCCTCATTTCACTTCTTTGATCTATTTGAGATTTGACAGTTTGCTGTTAACAGCAATATTCTTCTCTATAAATCACACGTGATGCAGTAAGGTTTAAGAAAGGTGTTGTTTCCATTGGGTGTTTCGAGGATAAAAGCTACGGAAAAAACAGAAATCTATAAAGTCAGCCTAACATAGCAGTGACTTACAATCTGTTGGCACAGAAGTTGTCTTGTGGCAAGACCACCTCAGTCCTGTAGCATGATTTATTGGCTACCAGGTCTTTCTGGAGCACAACGAAAAAAAGGTCAGGGAAGAGCAGTGAGGTGAATCTTAATGGTGAATCTGAAGATAGACTAAAACAAAGCAATCACAAGAATTTTCTTGGTGATTGATGCTGCTGAGAGCACACAACCTTGAATTTCACCTGTTACAGACCACTTCACAGCAGAAAGTATGCCTGTGGCAGGAAAGAGCGCAGAAAAAGTTTTACAGTGCAGGCAGCGTGCTAAAGATGTTCCTTCCACTCTAGAGGACACTTGCTGTTCAAAAGCTTCCTGCCCCATCTCTGAAATCCTCTCTTTTCCGTCAGGCACTTCTTCTCAGCAGGCATCTCTGGAGAGGAGCACAGCTAAGTCAGTGGAGTTTTGTCCCCAGTCTTGTTTTCAGAAGTTTGGTCTCCAGTTTGGCATTAATGGTATTTCTACAAAGGAGAAAGTCTAGGAGGGGCCAAGAGCAGATATCTACCACATCCAAGTGAACACTACAGTCAGGCGTGTCAAACATCTGGATGTACTGCACGTAATTTCATCCAGTGGCATAGCCATGGTGTGGTGAGTCCTTGCTGAAGTTTGGCTGCTGTTAGTATTCCTCACTGGCTGTATGGAAGCACGTGCCTCTCTGGCTCCACGTGCCATCATGCTTCCTCACAGGTGTAGTGTGCACAACCTGAGATTCACCTGAAAAATGGCAAGGTGTCCCCTGTAGGTTGTGTAGGTAACTTTAGGCTTAACTAAGCCAGTGCACAGAGAGTGCAGAAATGTTACAGCTGTGTTTTCTTTCTTTGGATTCAGGGTCCCTGGAAGGCACTGAGGCTCTCCTCCTCTGTGGCCACATCTCACAATTTGGTTCAGGAATTAGAAGCCAAATTCAGAGGAATTACTGCTTTTTGGCATAGATTTTGAGCAGACAAGATTTTTCTGGTTCCACGTACCACAGGCTGTCATTCAACCTGCCACTCGCTAGCTCTTTTCTCCATTTCACCCAGTCTGAGCTGTCACTGAAGGTCTGTGCTTGTCACCAGGACTGGCAGCAATAGCTTGGCAATATCAGACCAGGTTTGAGGAGAAAAAGCTGCATTAAAATAGAAATCCAAGATTCATATTTTGGAGTTGTTCCTCTGCTTACACTGGCCTGATCCAAATCCCTGGTCTGGGTTCAAGAGTATCCTGGATGAGGAAACACAGTGTGTGGCTGTACCTTACTTCTTATTCCAGCAGCTTTGGACCAGGACAGACCAGGACAACCAGGACTCTCTGCCATTCAGCTTGTCTCCCCATGTTGTTTATGGAGTGTTCCCTAGTACCTTTGAAGAGCACTAGCATTTTTACTGCAATGATGAGCAAGAATACATTTTCACAAACCATTGGCAAATCCACTTGGCAGAAAATGCATCACCCTCTTTTACAGGGGCAAAAACTGTGGCATGGTTGCTGTGTTCTTGGTAGCCCCCAGCAAGCACTTTCACTGCCTCCCCTTTGCAGCCTTCAAAGAACAGCAGCAGGATCAGCCATTTGGCATTTCAACAGATCAGCCTGGGCCAGGTTTGTAGTTGGGAAGTTGAGTGGCTGGGACCAGGAGGCTGGTGTCTCCGTGCCTCTGCTATGACTGGAGCGCTAGATCCTTCCCTCATGGTGGGAGATCCTAAGATACCACCAGGAAGGAAATCAAATTCTTCTGAGTCATCCTCCATGGCCTCACTACACAACCTTCCTTCCCTTCAGCTAAGCTTCTGCCGTGCCCACACCTCCCTCGGGTAGTCAGGTGGACTTGGATCCTCTAACCCTAGCCATCTAGATATTACTCATCTCAGCTAGTGAGCAGTGGAAAATGATCAGCATCTCCAGAGGGTGAATCATCCCTGTTATCTCAGAGCCCTGGGGGGGGGGGGGGGGGGGGGCGAGCGGGGTGTGTTCNNNNGCACGGACAGTGAATCACTCTCTGGCGGACTCTGGTTTTCTCTTCTCTATAGGAAAGGCTCTATAATTGGTTTCAAGTTCTGTGTGAATGAGATTGGGCGAGACATGTTTTTCCTACTCCTAGAGAGCAAAAAAAAAATGACCCTCTCTTCACCCTCTCTTCACCCACTTTTAACCGGCAAAAACACCTCACCAAGCTAACACACATCATCAGAGCCTGGGTACCAAAGCAGAGCTGAGCATCTCTCCTCTCCCATAGCCCTGTGCACAAAACCCAGCACACACCTGTGTAGCCCTCAGCGAAAGCTATCAGAGATCATCTTGCCCAAGAATACGAGTGCAAGGAGCAGCTTACCCATTAACCAGAGAGGAATTTCTCTGCGCTTCAGAGCTGGAGGGATTTGAATTTGTAACCATTGTTCTGGGGGCAAGTCACAAATGAGAAAACCTTCTGACACAGATACTGGGTACATCACAGACATGTTTTTTTCCTGTCAGTGGCAGGAACTCAGCTGGTCAGATTAGAGCCTTTTCTGTTTAGCAGTAAAAAAGCATGAAATGCAATGTGGTTATCCCACTACAATGACCTCAATAGCTTTTATTGAGAAGAAGATTTAGAGACCACACACAAGTTGTTGAATGTGTCATCCTCAAGGAACAGTTCTCTTTAGCAGTGACCCAATAAATCCCTGCCTCCATTTGTCGTTCATCCATTACTCCCTGGCTTTGAGCAATGAGATGTTGTGAATTTTATGTAAGGGAAATGTACATATGTGAGTTCCATGCTGTGAAGGATCCCTGGATTCATCTCCCAGGAGGACAAGAGTGTCATGTTGTTTATCAGACTAACAGCTAAAAGTTTAGCAAACTTCAGTCACTCTAACTTATTTTATTGTGTGGCAGAACTGGCAGATAATACAGAGAAAATAGGTGTCTGCATAAATGGCTATCTCCTCCCAAAAATGGTGTCAGCAGATATAGAAACTTTACCCCTGATTGCATCAGATGCCTTACCTGTGTAAGCCATGTGTAAAAAGCAGAGGTTTCATAGCCTTACCGCTTTTGTAATTCTTTCCTGGAATGTGTAGAGGGTAGGATTTTCAGCTCCCAGTGATCTTGAGTTGGGCCATCATGTTAATGATGATCCTGAGTCAGTTCCTCTCTTGAGACTTCACTTTCTAATTTTCCCATTTATTGAGCTTGTGGTACACACCATTTGCAAGAGGGTGATGATGAGTGAGTGTGTGTACAAACTTTTCTGTACTGACTGATAGCAACCCAGTGTGGCAACCAGGAACTCCATTTGGATAAACATTCGAGAGATCATTCACACCAAGATGAAACTGGTGGTCGCTTGTCTATCTATATTGCCCCTTCCTTCCTCTGCCCACACAGCAATGGCTGCAGTACCCACTTTTCAATAAGTAAATGTTCCTCAAAAGAGACTGACAAACACAGACAATTCCATCTTCACATCCCTCTCATATGCACTTTCAGTTCTCACCTCAGGCTGTGATAGTTTTCAGGAAGAGGCACGTGCTATCTTGACTGCCATCCCAGTGCCTAGAACATTGTAGACACTAAAGAAATAATAGTCACAGCTCACATCCACGACACACACACACACACACACACACTCTTCCATATGAGTCATATAGTAAGTTCCAGTGTGTTTTCCATTGACCTTTATTATGGGGACTCATGAACCCTAACTGACTCGCTTATACACATAAGTATCCAGGGCATGCTGCATTTCCCTAGTGACGACTCAATAGAGAAGATGGACAATGGGTCCCAGATGTTACATACAGTAGATACAGCCGCACAGCAGGGAAGATGGGTCCCAGATGTTACATACAGTAGATGTGTCAGCGCAAAAGGAAGATGGGTCCCAGATGTTACACGCATTGAATGTGTAAGCATGCCTGATGAACCACAGAGAAGCTTCAGGTAAACTGGAGACAGAAATGCAAGTAAGAAATGAACAACATATTTAAACTGGCACCCATATATGCAGCATTTAGTCCTCTATGCAAGATACAGCCATAGCCTTTAGTCTGCTCTCATCTTTAACTCTCTGCCTCTTTCATAACCCTGTGGACTTCAAGAAGCTCCCCACATGGCAAGGTGGATGGGGGCACAGTCAGTCTAGCGAGACTCGGGGATGAAAAGTACGGAACTGCCTCACTTTATAAAGTTAGGCATAGGAATCACTGGCTGTGTTGGTAGGATAAACACCAGATTAATTTTTAGCCAAGTGATGTGACACACATAAATGAAATTTTAAGAGCATCAGGAGCCAGCACTGTGCATGACGCCCTGTCAGACATGGTGTATTTGGCAGTAGGACCTCAGTGTCATGATCTGTGAGGTCCCTGCTAGCCCAGGCTGTAGATGGTCCAAGCAATCTGTCTCCTAACAGCCACTTGCAGTGCTAACTGCTCTTAAGGGGAGGCAGCCCCCTTCACAGTCCCTTGCAATGCAGGGCAAAGCTACTGTTCCCTTCATACAAAGGAAGGAGGAGGCAAGGAAAAGCCAAGCAACTTGTCCAGGGTCACACTGAGCCCATGGCAGGGTAGGTGCACTGGACAGCTAGCTCCAAATACCAGACAGACAGAATATGTCCTCTTTTCACGACTCAGTGTTACACCTCCAAAGCAGCCCCAGCTGCCAGGTAGAGCAGAAGAGGTTTCCAATGCCCTGCAGCTGTGGTGTGGCTCAAAAACTAGTGTGTCTGGCCCACGAAGGAGCCCCTCAGCCAGAGAGGGGCCAGGGGACAGTCCTCCAGACCCCTGTGTTGGCTCGGTGAGGGGCTCGTGACTGCTATGCTCTTTAAAACAGCCTGGTAACTTGTGGAGAGGCCCAGCCAGAGGACCCCAAGGCCCTGGTGAGTTGGAGAGCTGTGGTAGACTCCTCTCCAGGACAACATCTGTCAGTTGCAGGTCGCACGTGCTTAGTGAGAAGTGATGCACCACACGCATTACCATCAAGGCTCAAGGCTCTCAGCAAAGTCCAGTGTTTCTCCCCAGTATAGTCTATGAGCTATAAGTGTGAGGGTTGTTTAATTTCTAAAACAAAGCTGGCTGCACTGGAAGGTCATGGGGGATCCTATGGGTGCTCATCCAGCACAAGGAGCCACTCAATCACACCAGGGTACAGTCCAGCAGCTCAACAACAGTCAGCTCCCACCCAAGTGTCCATCAAAACAAAATAACCACCAGACTAGCAGTGATTCCCTGAGTGAAACACCACAGATTGAAGACCTGGAGCCCTATCTCCATGTTAACTCATGAGTGGAGAGTGGATGGAGCAAGGCAGACATGAACCCAGCTGTGACACCCCTGCAGGTCCCCACTACGAGACAGGGACCGTGTGATGCGTCTGGTCTGGCCCTGGCCCCCATGCGTTCAAGGTATGAGCTGGCACTTATGTTCCACTGCATGCTTGGCCCACAGGATCTCTCGAGGCGCCATGACCTGTTCAGAGACCTTCTCCCCAGAGAGCAGTGTGTCCTGTCCCTTCTGTCACTGAGCTGTTCTCCCTTCTCTTTTCCAGCTATCTTGTATGCTTGACAGACACTGTTTCCCAGCAAATATGCAGGGCCCACACCACTTGGTGGGCCTTTGAGCCATTCTTCTTAGCCTCTGGCTGCTTTCTGTACCTTATCCATTTCCCTGTGCCTGGCACCATGGGCAAGATGGGCAATGCCAGGCGGCCAAGGAGAGGGCTGGTCAGGGAGTCGGTGCAGTGGTGGAGTGCAGCTGCCCAGCTGTCAGCAGTTTCTATAGCTACACAGAGATTTTGGCAATCCTTCTTGCACGGTTCTGACCTGAGGGGTTTTGGAGGTGTCTGCAACTGGGGATAACAAAGCCCTCTTGTTTGTAGCAAAGGCACTTTGTGTGGAGTCTAGGTATTGCTCTGATTTCATTTCCTGAGCATCCCTCATGGAGGGCTTCCCAGAGGCACATGTCCCATTAAGTCAGGAGTGAAGACTCACTGCAGTCCAAACAGAGCCCTGCAAACTTTTCCACCAGGTCCTGTTCCACAGCCAATTGACTGGGAACAGGTTTGTGGCTTCATTCACTGCCTGGGATAGTTTTCACAAGAGTTTTTAGTCTGGAAATGGAGCTAGGGAATTCTGGTGAATCTTGTTTCAGGGTTGTGAGCTCTTCTGTGGCAGTGGCAGAGAGCCCAGGTGTTGGTGTGGGCCTACAAGGCAATGTTTTACCTTTTCAATTATGTGTAATTCAGAGAATCATAGAATAGTTTGGGTTGGAAGGGACATTTAAAGGTCATCTACTCCAAACCCCTACCATGAGCAGGGACGTCTTCAACTAGATCAGGTTGCTCAGAGACCCATCCAACCGGACCTTGAATGTTTCCAGGGATGGGGAATCTCCCACCTCTCTTGGCAACCTGGACCAGTGTCTCACCACCCTCATGGTAAAAAAACGTCTTCCTATCATCTAAATCTACCCTCTTTTAGTTTAAACCATTACCCCTTGTCCTTTAGCTACAGGACCTGCTAAAAAGTCTATCCCCATCTTTCTTATACACCTCCTTTAAGTATGGAAAGATGTGATAAGGTCTCTCTGGAGCCTTCTCTTCTCCAGGCTGAACAACCCCAAGTCTCTCAGCCTGTCCTCATAGGAGAGGTGTTCCAGCCCTCTGATCATATTTAAGATCCTCCTCTAGACCTGCTCCAACAGGTCCATTCTCCCACTGTATCTGCAGTGCGTTTTGAACACAAGGACATGATAGGCAGAGCAGAAATTGAACCCAGTTTCCCACTTTTGAGGTTAGCACTGCAGTCCCCAGCTGTCTTTCTCCTATCCCATTTGGTACCAGTTGGTGAAAGAAGCCCTTGCTCCTCACCTGGGCTATTCGAGCAGACTCAGGGACCCAGAACCTCCTGCGCTTGAGTGTCCAAGCCCTGTTGGGTGCTGTGCCTGGCAGAAAGAGCAGCACACATGGAGCTGAGTTGTGAGGCAGTGTGGCAGAGGGGGGGCCAGGCTGGCATGGAGTGCCTTTGAACGGGATGTTTTGCACAGCTCTGGAGCCATCCACCCTCACTGCGCCCTCAGCTCCTTGCACGGCGAGTTCCCCAGGAGCTCACAAACCAGGTACTGACTCAGTGCATCTGGGAGTTTTGCCTGAGAAAAGAGTTGAGGTGTTGGCCCCAGTCATTAGTAAGTTATCGGAGAAGTTTAGCTGCAGTGACATCATCTCCTTCTTATGTTACTACAAGGAACTTAGATCCTATTATGGGATAGGAGGTAACTCAATCGAGCCTTTCAAGATAAACTCAGACAGGAAGAGAGACATGATTGCCTGAAGGCACCAATTAGACATTTCTGGTGAGATCAGCTCTGTGCAGCCGACACACATGCACACTGGGGCCAGGGAAGACAGCAACCACCTCGCTCCCCGAGGACAGGGTGGTCTCAGGGAGGGTTGGGCTACCAGCTTTTCCTCCCACTGCTGCTGTGTCAGTCATCACTCCTTCGAGGGTCGCAGCACTCTCTCCAGAACATCCTTTCTTTATGCCCTGTATTCTGCTGCTGGCAGATAATTGAGATGCAGAGGAGCTCCCTAGTTTGGAGAGAGAACAGCCCAGCCCAATAACACCCAGTGCTGCCTGTGATCTTTGGTGGCAAGTTTTCTCCAACTTTATCAAGGGAAATAATAGCCCAATAAATTCCAAAAAAAATGCTGGGAGGATGAATTGGAGTTTGAAGTCCCAGTGTCCTGTTGTGACTGGGCTGTGGGCAGTGGACGAACATCACAGAGTCCATATTGCAGACCAGTTACTGTACATAGTTTGTTTAAGGCATCCAGACAGCTGACTATTATTGGCTCTAGAGGGTACAAGGAAGGAAGAACAGCAGCAAAAGTCAGGATGTTTCCTGACAATATGGTATTGTACATTTTATTGGTTTCCAGGCTGCAGCTTCCCCTGTAAATACTCCACAGCCAGAAGGACCTGGAAAGCTATGGGTAAAGTTGCTTCTGCTGGTCATAGTCTGAGATTTGCACCACATCTGTTAGGGAGCAGAGAGACTGTTTCTGGTTATCCACTGCTGCACACTTCTGCCAGCCATGTTACAGACAGCAGGATCCGTGTGCTTACAGATGTCTAGGAAACACCCTTGTCCATCCTCTGAAACACTCTGGAAGCAGTTCTTGGAACAAGATAGTTCTTAGAAACTGCTGGGTCTGTGGCACAGAAAACCAAAGACCTCAGATTATAGCTTGACTTGTCAGAATTAATACAAAACTTATGACACGCTCACTGCACTGGTAACTGCACATAGCCCCGCTATCACCTGGACCTCCTGTATGGCTGTACTGATTGCATTGGCTTCTCCTCTGCACACTGGGGATGAGGAATCTCCCACTATTGATCTTTTCTCATTGGAAAAGGACTTCCCTACCTCCTTGGTTCCTTCTAGGAATGTTTTTGATCCCAGCATCATCTCTAGACTGTTCCTGGCAAGAAGGCAGGCAATTCCTCCTCAAGCCTTTATTAAATACAGACAATGCTCAAAGCAATAAAGTTGATCTTCAAAGGCATACTGGGCTTTTAACCCTGCACCCACACAAAGCCTATCTGACACTGTCCTGCCCAAGGAAAGACTTCCCTTTCCCACCCCACACAGGTTTCTTCAGCTCCCCAGAGCTGCCACAGGCTACAGCAGCAGCAAAGGCACCAGCTGGTGGGGCTCAGACCTATTTGCATTTGATGCTGATCTGCTCCTCTCACCATGGCTCAGCACAGATGTGAACATCTGCTCAGGGAACAAAGATGACATAGGCAATCCCTCAGAACAAAAGCCAAGGGACTTTTGGTGCACTTCCCAGGCAAGTCCCTCTCTCCCCATCCATGTAGTCCCTAGAACAGAAAACGGAGTAAAATCTGAGGTGATTCCAGGCACTTTTAGGACTTTTGGATAAGTGTCATGTCAAAGTCATATAAACGCCCCATAACTATCAGCAGTAGATGCAGATCTAAAGCCGGAAGACGAGACCTTCAAGCAGCTGGTAATTTTCATATGCCATTGTTCTTGAAAGTCCCACTTAAAATCAGCTCCTTTGCCTGCAACAAACAGGACGATGCTCTGCAGTGCCTTGCTAGAGCCTGTGAAGTCACTTGGAAATCTTGTCCATGCAGACATCTGGAGACCACTGTGTGTGTCATCCGCTCTCCAGACCAAAAGCACTGCTTGACAGCAGGCGTGTGATGAAGTCCCACTTACTGCCTTTGTAAGCAACAAACGGGTTAATGCTTGTAAGGAAATCCAACTGAGTGATTTGGTGAAATAAAGATTAAAACATCTCCATGGAAGGTGAGGAGCCAGCCCCAGCCTGCGCTGTCCCATTTACCCACTAATCAGCCCAATTATCTTAGGTATAAATCATAACACAAAACACTTACGCAGCCAGAGTCACACACTGAAGAAAGGAGAGAACTGTTGGGTTGGTTTTTGTTTAGTATAATTGATATAATTGCTAACAACTCTGTGCCAAGAACTTCAGCTTTTCTCCTTCCAGAAGAGAGCGGAGAGCTGTCTGAAAGCCATAGCAATTAGCAATCCCCACATGCACAGCTTTTATTAGAAAGAATGCACCTCTATTCCAGAAAAAAACAGCAGCTCCCTGAGGAGCAATTAGACAACCCAGAGACCTTTTGGTACCAGGAACGCAGCCGTCACTTAGCCCATGTTCCCTGTTCCCTTGTCAGTGCTGCAAAGGCACATAAGGAATCTTGCCTGTCATGCTGCGTGTCAAATGCCTTCACCTGGACACTTTCTCGTTCCTAATTTTAACTTCACTAGCTCCAGATAGGTGCACCTTGCTGTGCTGTGGTCCAAGCAGGCTGCTGTTTCTGAGGTTCCTCAGGCTCTTGTCCAGCTCATTGCACCCAGCAGAAAGTTTGCCTTTCACTCTACTGAGGAACCTGGCTGGGTCTGATTGTCACACTCTGGAGAAGATTAAGGCAGCAATCACGCGGCTGGAGCTTACCAACATTACCCAAGCGTGCTGCTCTCCAGATAGTATCTCATGGACATTGGCCACACTCATCACTACATGCCATGTTGCCAGCAGGCGGCCCCTGCAGAGGTGAGGAGACAGAAGACTTGGGGTTCATTTTAGTCTTGCAGAGGTGATGTCTCGCAGACGGCAGGGTGAGGAGACATGGGGCAGACCCTGGCTTGGCGCTGCAGCATGTCCAGAGCTAGTGGCCATCCAGGAGCATTAACAAACTCCTTAGATGAATCTCAGTTATTGCCCCTCTACTAACCATAGAGATCCACAAAGACAGGGAGGTGTCTGAGTACCTCAAAAAAATCCACCAAGGAGCCATGTCACTTCACTGGCACTTCTCCCATACCTATGGACCATGGGTGTAAAAAAGTGCCTTTCCTGACCATATGCTAAAGAGCGATGGAGCAAATCCATCAGCATTAATGGTTTCCTCAACACCTGGGGCACTGTCACACTGAAGCCAAACACCCTTGTGGCTCACGTCTGTGGCTTCACCCATGAGTTCATGACCAAAGTGGGACATAAAGCTCATGGGGCCCACCTCGCTCCCTTGCCACGAACCATCCCTGTCTTGGACAACTCAGCCTGGTGCACCAGCCCTTGACTCTGTTTTAGCATCTCCATTTCTGAAAGCTTAATTTGGTTTTGAAAAATGATAACTATTCTCAGTGGATATTTTCATTGTCTGTTCTTTAATTAATTAAACTTGAAACAGAGCATTCACTTTAAAACAATTTTCAGTAAACATATAGGGATTTGGATGAAAGAATGTCTCTGAGAAAAGTAAGCAGTACTACATTTTTTTTCTTAAAAAACAGAGTATGATGCCAAAAACTAACAGAATTCTTATGCTGAAGAAGGAATGGAAAAATTAAGCAAAGATTAACATTTCCCACACAAGTTTTAATTTTGGTCAAAAAGTTCTTGTTTGTCCCAAAACAGTTTGATGAATATTTTTAAATAGAGTCTTTAATCCTACCCTGAGCTGCTGCACGGTTTGCTTTTCTGCTCTTTATTCTTTGGATTTGTCTTCTCGGGAAGATGAATGATGCTATGCTTTGATTTGTTTTTAGTCTTGGTAAAAGGAGGTAAATTGAGGCAGAACTTGCAACAAGCCCACCTCTACAAGAGGAAAATATACACTGTCTTATGTCAGCCCTCTGAGCAAATATGCAAGTCCTATGGCAACTGAGCTGAGCTTTGGGTGAGATGTGCTTTGTCATCCAGACAGGAATCAATAGAGCTTGCTGAAAAACTCTCAGCTGAGCAGCCTTGCACCAGAAAATGCCACTTTGCAGCAATTAAAGTGTATTCCACTTTGGAAAAATACATTAATGTGGCAAAATGGGAGTAGCAAAAGAGTTATTTTATCCACCTTGGGGTATCATTTCAGTTTGAGGTTACATATCACGACTTGCGTGCTGCATTTGAAGGACAGTTGTCCAAGGGAGATATCAAGAAGGTTTGACTGCACTTCTTGACCAGGTGCATATCTCCAGCTTTGTCCATCCAGGTCAGAACAGCCGGTGTAGAAAATGCTTTTCTCTGTGGCATAGGAAAAGATCCGTTTCCCAGGATTATCTGATAATTTCATCCAGGAAACACCACCCCTGCCCCACTCTAAAGACACAGCTCGGACCTGGGGTCTTCCCTGCTCCATGCACCCGATGGGGCATTTCGTCTCCTGCAGACTAGAAGTTTATTGCGGGGTGCTGGGAAGTGGTTTGTGAGCTAGGAAATGTTGTCTGTGCTCTTTGGACAAGGGTCTGGTGCCAGCCGGCAACACTGTCTGGGGATCTGCTCCAGTGCCCAATTTTCATCAAAATATTACTTTATGTAGTCAAAAATACTAATTTCTATACACATTCCATTATGGAGGATTGTCGATTTGAGGGCTGGGCCATAACAGTTCTGTAAACTTCCTTCTCTCATGCTTTGATAAGAGGCAAAGTGCTTTCTCTTTGCAATTTGAATTCAGAGATCCTTCCTTTAGATAGCTTGGAAAAATAAAATAAGGTCTGTTGGCTGTGGGTGGAAATCAGAATTTTCTTTCTCCTTGGTATAATTGGTTCCTGGTATTTCATCCAAATTTGAAGTGTTTTCCCCTCGTATTTTCATTTTAAAATCTACAGATAACATATTGTATCCTGTTCACCACCACTGAAATAAGAGATCTTTAAGAGAGATGATTCCCAAACCTAGTTTTTTAACTTTTTTTTCATAATAAGCTTAATATTTTTTGGCTTCTCATTCTATTTTGGAACAAAAACAAGTCTTAAAAATTAAAGTTTCTCACCAAATTAAACCTCAAATTCAACCGCCTTAAGGTCTCCATGATGATTAAAAAAAAAAAAAAGCAATTGGCAAACCAAGGAGAAAGAAAGAAAGGCCTGAACATGTGCGATACAGAGAGCACAGGCTTAATTCCTGCACCATGACATATGGTCTGACTCGTTCACGGCGCTTTTGCAGGTAGCTCTGGCTGTTCGGATCAAACGCAGGATCCCAAGCAGGGCTGCCACATATTTTGCGTTTCCAGACAAATCCTTTTCTTCTGGAACGGGGCTTTGACCACACAGTTTGGCTGTCCTGCACACCCCGCAGTAGCGCATCTGAGCAGGTGGTGGGGTACCCCAATAGGGCTGTACCTCCATAGATCAGCACGGCAAGCCCAGCCCCAGGGGATGCAGCTTTGATGCTCATTTTTGAAGGAGATGCCTGCAAGCCACAGCTGGCCAGTGTCCATCTGGTGGGTCTGTGTGAAAGGGCTTAGCCCAACCATTTTGTTTAAGAAGCTGCCATGAGTTGGCCATCAAGAAGGGATCATCCTTGGCAGTGGTCAAACATCTCCAAGCACAGGCAGGAGCCTTGCACTGAGACCTCCTTATGCTAATCACTATTTACAGCCTAATCCAATCTCCCTGGCCATCAATCCATCCCGCCTCGGCATCAAAACTCCCTTTGCATAACACTGCGGGCACATAAAGCAATGCTAGATCCGTCTCTCACTTATCCCCACCCTGTTTCTTTCCCACTCAGACGCCTGGATGCAAACCTTATTTCTGTGGTGCCCGAGAAGAGCTTTGAGGGGCTGCTCTCCTTGCGTCACCTGTGGCTGGATGATAATGCCCTGACGGAGATCCCTGTCCAAGCTCTGAACCACCTGCCAGCGCTGCAAGCCATGACCCTGGCACTCAACCAGATCTGGCACATTCCCGATTACGCCTTCCAGAACCTCAGCAGCCTCGTGGTGCTGTAAGCCTTCTCTGCTTGTTACTCCCTCGCAGCCGTGGCACCCTCCGGCTGGGACAAGGTGCTGACCGTGCCTGGCAAACAGGGTCCTCCTACCATGGGGAGACCTGCTGGTCGCTCCCCAGGGGCAGCTTTTTGCTGTAAGGCCAGCAGGTTTTGTTCACGAGAGTCAAGGAATCCCTGTTTGATATGAAGTGCTAAAATTGCCTTTTTTTTTTTTTCATGTTTTCTGTCCTTTTCACTGAAGAGCCAAAAAGCTCCCTGATGCTTTTCAAAAAAAACATTTTGCAATAAAAAAAAAAAAAAACAACCAGTATCTGGAAACAAAAAGCAGATTTTCTCCCCTGAAGATTCAAGCAACAAAAAGCTTCTCATTTCTATTTCCCCCTCCAATCCCAATGTTAAGACTACAGGAATTTCTATCAACGTGAGAAAAAAAAAAAAAAAAACAGCAAAAAACCTGCAATAACTTGCAGCCAGGTCAGAAATCAAAATTTTTTTTCTTGGAAAACATGCCAACAAAACTTTTTGACCAAATATGATTTTGTACAAAAGGTCTAACACCTTGTCCAAGCCTGTGTGTGTTTATTTGTGTGACTGTGTTATACATGCAGATCAACTATTCTTTGCAGTGATCACAACCCCATGGTGCATGTTCTTGTCCAGTTTGCATTATAAACATTGTACTGACAGCATTCAGAGCAATGTAGAGAAGAGTGCTGCCCTCAGAAGATACCTTGTCCAGGAGGGAAACATTTCTTCCGTGGGCAGTGAGACACACTAAAACCCTCTGTAGCCTGTAATCAGAAAGCAGACAAAATGTCTGATGTCTTTGGCAGTTAAATCAGGAGGTGCATCCTCTCTGTCAACAGAGGCTTGTATATTATCCAGCTTTTAAAAGGAAATTTACATGCGCTAATTAGCTAGTCATTACTTTTTTGGTGTTGATTAGAAAGTTCAGGTGTGATTGCCAATTACTTTAGAGCTTCTGTATCTACATGGAACGCTACCTCTTAGCTTGGTGGTACAGATTGATACCAGGATATTAAGTAACCTCAGCATGTGGTGCCTTAGTGAAAGTTTAGCAATTATTTTGCTTTTAAAATTTTAAGTGTTTACTGAAGCCATCTAGCATAGAAAGTGCTTGGACAAAGGACAGTCCAGAGTTTTATTAGCATCAACTTCAGCTGTTTAGACAAAGCATAAAGGCTTATTTAGGAGAAATGCTAAAAGCAACTTGAGAAATGACAAATAAGTAGTTTTCACCCACAATAGTGCTCATTCTAAAAGGCATCCCATGACCATCATAATGCAACCACTTCATTCAGCTTTAATAGCTAGCACAGAGGGTGAGCTGACATTTGGGATTTTATTTCAGTCTCAAAAGCATGCTGCTTTCATTCTGGCTTACCCCATACTTTGGGTGAGAAGCAACTCCTTAATTAAACAGGCAAGCTCAAGAAATAAAAGTCATTGACCATTAGGTCACAAGGGAGAGAATAATGTCCCACCACAGACAATTGGAAGGGAACACATGTGTGATCCTGCCAGGCGCTGTGGGACACGATGCTAAATTTTTGTGGGATCACAAGTGTTTGGCAGAACTGCCCCCATAAATCTCTCCCATGCTTCCATGCATACCCTTGTCAGCGCACAGCCAGTGGAAAGTCACCCAGTCTTCTTCCTGCGCCCCTGCCAGGGATGTTTCCCCGCTTCGGAGTCACCCACCAAGCTTAAAAGCAAATGTTCCCAAAAGCCAACCGAGCTAGACAGTAAAGTTTGCGAGGAGACTTTCCCTACCGGGATGCAGATGACATATATGTGCGTTCCTCTGCAAGTGTCTGAATATGCACGTAGATTGAGAAGTGCTGGCCGCTACCACAAACGTCGGGAAACTTCTAGCCTGAGAGGTATTAAAATGAGCACCTGGGGGAGGAGAGCCAAGGGCAGATGTGGAGGAGCACAGGGGAGTCTCTCATATACAGCCTGGTTAATACTCATGGACACGGCTGACCACAGCTGAGGGCATGACCTTCCCAGGTGCAGAGATGTGCTTTTCCTCCTCCACACACCTTCGGCCTTTGGGAGAGATGTGGGGATCATCCTGCACTGACACAAAGCACCACCATCAGAATATACAAGCCTCAATCTGGAACAAGTTAAGGGATTCAGTCTCTGCTAATAAATTACACCTCTGTTGAGGAATTCCCTGATCTTATTCCCATGTACTGCTGCTGCAGGTTTCCAACTAGGGCTGCAGGGTGTTCAGCAAGCAGAGCCTCATGTAAATCACTCATCATGAAATCTATGAGTCTCAGTAATTGGCGCCATCCTTTCCCCAGCCTTGATATCAAGGGCTTCACGTGCTGTGGTGTTGGCACTGTGCAGAAGGTAGATGGCCTGTTTGATCAGGGGGGCTCATGGGAATAGGATATTGAAGATCTTTGAAATATTTTTCAGTTAATGATTTGTATGAAGCAAAGGTTTTTTTACAAAAAGCATCATCTCGGGCATAAAAGATTTTTCATTTAGAAGTGAGCGTTTGAAACCCCCATGCTGCTGTGCTGACAGGCTGATAAAGTGCATGACAGCAGTTCTTGTTAGTGTTCCTCATCTCCTCTGTCGGCTGAATTCAGCAGAAAGTCAACTCCCAAACCAGGAATCACAGCACCTCTTTCATCCCCAGCCCCAGATGGGTCCATTAGTCCTGCAGGAAAATCTCACATGAATGAATTTGGGAACCGTAGCCAGGAATTTCCCCAACACTGCAGACATGTCCTTGCTGCCACATCTCTGAAATGGGCCGCAGTCCCCTTCTTCCCTGGTGTTACCGAAGGAGCTGTGAGTGCTTTCAGCAGAGATGCTGGGAGGTGCATGGGACATGGAGTCAGGGTACCCTCTTCTACACAGGCCAGGCAGTAGAGAGGTTTGTTCTGCAGCCCTGTAATGATGGACCTGGCTAGAGAAAGTCTTTGGATAGTTTTACTTGATTCACATGGCAGGGAATCCCTTAAGTTAGAGCAAATGAGGTCAAACCCCCGATCCTTCTCTGTTTGGGTCCACAGGGAGTGTGAAAACCCCACTGACTCAAACATTCCTGCAATGCTGGACATCCTGCTGTCAAAAGGACCCAGCACTTGCTGCCCTACGTGTGGTGAGCTTGGAGCCAATGAGTTAACTTGGCCCCATAATGCAAAAAAGATGCTCCACTCCTCTTATCTGGCCCTGACCCTTGTCTGCCTGCACACAGGTCTTTCAAAACCAAGGACTCTGGGAAAGCTGTTTTCATGCTGCTACCAGATAGTTTTGCTTAAGACTCCCTAATTCTTGTACTCTGTCTCTACCTCCTCTGTGCCATAACTGTATTTATTAGTCATACCCTTCCTTCGTCGCAGCTTTTCCAGTCTCCATCTAGTTAGCTGGTTTACAATCAGAAGTTTGTCTACATATCACACTTGTTCGTTCCTCCATGCCTTTGAGGTGGAGAGGCCAGAACCACACATTGTAGCAAAGATGAGAATAAAAAATTAGTTTATACAATGGCATAATGCCATTCTGTAGCCCATTTTCTCTTTTCTAGTCATTCCTATCATTTGATTTGCCTTTTTGACATCAAGAGTTCCTTCCTGTAAATATTTAAGAGCCTGTGACTGCATATGCTCATATAAGACTGGTTTTCCCTGCTTCACATCACTTTACCTTCATGCAACCTGAATTTCAGCTAATGTTTTATTGTTGAGGATAAGCCACTCACCTGAAAGTGGTTCCCTCCTAGGTCACCCAGCAAGACCTTCCAGCTAAATGTGTTGTGATCTGAAGACAGTAAATGAAGGACTTTTAGTAGAATTTACTTTCTTACAGTTTTCATCATGTAAGGACATGATGCTGCTCTCTCTAACAGCATGGTTTAGTCACTAGAGGAGAAAATTAGTTTCCAAGACTCCTGGGTTCCCATTCCCAATTTGGTCCTTCTTCTGGTGTTACTCTGGCCAAAACTTTCAAACAGGGCCACTCATTTTCAGTGTCCTCCCTTCCTGGAAGCAAACATCAAACATCTCATCCCTCCTTTCCAGGGGAGCTGATCATCAGTAGTTTCAGCTGGCATCTGTGGGACTCAGAGGTCCCCAGCATGACAAACCCGAGGTCTGGTAGATCAGAGTGTCAGGATGAGCTTTTGCATCGCTACCTTCACCTGTATAAGGGAGTTAACAAGTCCCTCTCTGAGAAGTTCTTGGGAACCTTGGTGTTGGCAGGGAGTGCCAGGCATGTGCAATTCATTATTACTAAGAACAATATTGCGTGGAACATCTGGGTCCCATTCATGGGCCTTTCAATTTGGAAAAGTGCCTTTTCTCTCTGAGGACCAAGCATGCTGCCTTGGCAAAAGTGAGTTTTCCTCTCGAGCACTTGAGGAAGAAGCACATAGCACTCCATTGCACCCCTGAGAATATCACTTCTGATCAAGCTTTATTCTTCACCAGACAAGTCTCATGCTGGTCCTTCACTGGCGGAAATAATCCATGGGAATTTGCACCATTTATGATTTAGGCTTCTCTACTTATCCATGGCCAAGTTGAGGAAAAGGACAATTTTGCCACAATAGAGCTGGAAATCCATCATGGCAATGGCTGGTCCAGTGGGAGAATTCATATCATGTCAGATTTGAACTTGGTTCAAATCATCTAATGCAAATAACTGGTGGAAAATGTTTACATTTGTCCTTTTTGAGAAGAAAAAATGAAGTCATTAGAAATGAAAGCGATGGAGAATCCACCACTTCTCTTTGTAGTTTGTTCCAGTGGTTAATCATCCTTAGTGTTAACAAAAAAAAAAAAAGCTCATATTTCCCATTTGAATTTTCTTTGGCTTTGACTTCAGACATTTGTTCTTATTATTCTTTTCTCCACTAAATCACAGAACCATTTTAGTACCCATTTTCTAACCAGGAAAAATCCTATATGTTACACTGCACTCATCCCCTTGATCTTATTTTTAATAAGCTAAAGAGATTGAGTTCTCTAAGTCTCCATCCTAGTTTTTTTCAGCCCTTGGATCATTTTTATTGCTCTTCTCTGCACCCATTCTAAATTATCAACAGCCAGTTAACAATGTGGGTACCAGAAATACATTTAGCCTTCCAGAGCCGGTTTCACCAGTGCACAATGCAGATGTAATATAATTTTCCTTTTCTTACAGTCTACTCCCTTGTTCATGCAGACAAGGACCTTTATTGAACCAGTATTTAGTGCATTATCTCAACTTGCTTTCCCTTGTGTGTAAGACAAATGACAGAGGTGCCCTGTCCCCTTGGAGGTGGCATTTCCAGAGTTGGAGCTCACAGTGCTAATGACTGTGTTGGACTGTCTCTCGGTTCAGTACAAGACAGTTCTCCAGGATCTTTTAATCCACTGGAAAAATATATGGAAAAGGAAGTGAGATGAAAATCAAACAAATTCTACTAGGAGTGCTGCAGGGACAATTTGGAAAAATCACAGCTATGCCCAATTTGTGACAAGAAATTGCTGGCAAGGACAGAAAATCTTCGTTCTAGAAACTGTTGTGCATTTTTTTTTGTGGAGCACAAATGAATCTTGTAGGCTTGGGTTTTTTTTCTGGTGTGCTTCTAAAGTCTCATCACGTGAGACACAAACCAAGATGAAGCATCTCTCCCTAGCCTGTTTGGGGGATTGTGGCCACTGGGTATTCCGCAGTCCACTGTCATTTATGCTGCCTTTCAGCAAGATGGAGCATGGGTGCACATGACACAGCAGAGCTGGCTTGTCTCATGGCATGTGGTAGCATTCGTGCTGCTGCAGGAGCATACAGGGCAAATTGTCTGCCACCCTGCCAGAGGTCAGTCGTGACAATTGCTTTTGCAAGGAGACCACTGTTTTCTAATGGAGATGCGTAACTGAAAAACAGTCTGCATGCCAGCCCCCAAAAAAGCAATGACTGTCCTGATCCTTCCTGGGCAAAGCTGCTTTCATGGATGATTGCCCAAAACCAGCCTCACTCTGTGGCACTGACCCAGAAAGGGAGATACTCAGATCTTAAAGCTCGTTGCTTTTACTGAGGACAGTGGTGAATACTAGCTCCAACAGGAATAGGAAGGGCTTAAAGATTTTTCATGGTTTTGCATCACAAGAGGGTTGTTTATAGCCCAGAACCAAATTTCTCAAGCTGCTATCAAACCAGCTGTAATTTACGGGGCAGAATATAACGTCGTGTGGGCTGAGCTCAAATTGACAAACACTGGAGATGTTGCAATTCCACTTGTTAAAATTTGTTTACCAGGGGAGAAAAAAAAGGCAGGATGGAAGAAAAGAATGTCTTTTCAAGTGTTTACCTTTCCAACTCTCTTGTTTCTATTATTGCTATGTGGTTGGGTAACAACTCTAGAGTTCAGCTTGGACAGCAAATTTTTTTATAACTCTCTTTTTCAGTTGCTCATAATTTTCTCACCAACAAAGAACTTCCTTCTGATGATTTTCATTACTCTGCCTCCAAACAAACCACTTTAGAGCCAAATATAAACACAGCAGGTGATTGCTTTTCTATTCTGTCTCCTTGTCTGTCTTGAGTGATAGTAGTCAACTGCTCAGTGTGTCTGAGCTTAGACAAGGTGTCCTGTTGTACCACCCCAACAAAGCTCCAGGGAGTTCCCATCTTCCCTAGCATCCAGTATTTCCTTTCTCCCCACGCTGTCCTCTCACAGTACACAGAGGTATGGGACAAGGGGTTCCTGTGACAGCTCTTGCTGCGACTACAGAGCAACTCCAGATCCAAACCTTCGATTTGCCAAAGGCAATATCCAGTGCTCAAAGGGACCCCAAGTTGTTGGCACCATCTTGCACTGGAAGTGCCAAGTCAAGTAAGGGCAACGTGATCTGAAGCTGTCCCATAATATTTGATAGAGGAAACCATCTGGACTTGAACTTCTCTTCTTGTAACAAAGAGGAATTTCTCCTGTAAGATTCTGATTTTGATCTCAACTTCTTTTCTCCCCTAAGAGTCAAAATCAAACCAAGTTTTCTTGCAGGCAACATCCTTTTCTTTTTTCTATTTGCTCAAAGGAGCAAACATATTTTATCACACATCTTTCCCCTCCCTCCCCCTTCCTCTGCAATGTTTGTATGTTCTCATCCCAATGACAAACATCCGTCTTGGGCTGGATTCTGTTTTGCAAGGCCCTACCAAACTGCCCTAGAGCCTGGCTGTTCCTCCACTCCCAGCTCCCTCCTGTTTTACACTAGAATATTTGGCAGTGGGAGCTGCCTGTGCTCAGCCAAACAGCTCACACTTGAATCCAGGTGGAGTGAGAGATTTTTCAAGCTGAGACAGATTTAGATCAAGCAGCAAATAACGAAAAAGTCATTGATCCACCTGCCAGCATGGAGTCTCCCCCAGGCTCTTGGAAGGAGGCAGCAGTGTTGGACAAAGGCTGGTGTGTCCCTGAGTGTGGGCAAGGGAGAAAAGGTCCCCAAAGGCGACTGGTGTGGCAGTAGATTAACCACATGGCACTCTGTGTTAAAGGAGAACCTCAACTGTAAAATGCACTGATGGGGAAATATACCCTGACAGAGAGCAAAGAGGGTATCCTGCCCCAGAGGACCTTACCTCCTCGGTGGGCATTTCTCTGCACAGACCATCCCAGTGCAAGCACAGACATCACTAATGTGCTTAAGCGCAGGCTGGTAGAAGTGGAGGTTGGACAGCATTGGGTTGTCTTCTCCTGTTTTTCAGCAGACTTTCCTCAGGCTGACAGCACGATGTCTCTATATGGAATTCAATGTGCCCTTGAGTGAGACCTCAGAGGGGGATGCACAATTAGCCACACAGCTTCCACCAGCTGTAAAGGAAGCCAGATGGTACAAACACTCAGATGTGCGCACATGTGCACACACACACATACACACACAGGGTCTCTGACAATCGGAGAGGGAGAATCCAGGAATTAAGGTCTTGGGTTTGCCAAAAAACTGAGACATGGGAGTAAGGGGCCCATGGAAACAGAGAACCCAGCAGATGGGACTCCAGGAACTCTTCACCTATGGATCTTCCAAGGCAAAAATACCCCAGGTGGCTTTGCAGGGTGTCAATGCACGTGGGCCTCCAGCATCAACATTAAGGCTGGGAGCTCCAGAGCCCTTAAGCGCTAAATATTCATGGCATGTAGCACCAGGATGAAGGAGAACAGGAAAAAATTGTTGCCTTAGTGTAGGGAATGTGCATCAGCCTGTTGCGTGGCCCCTACACTTCAGCTAGACACTCTGAAGCATTAAACAGAAGACCACTTTCATCACAATCAAACTGGAGCTAATCCAGGAACTCGCAGCATTTTCAGTTTTTGCAAGTAAAATTAATGAACTGTGACTAACAGGATCATTTTGAACTCAAAGCCTTCTTGCTGCTACGAAGATTCTGAGGAGTCCAAATATGACTGTGTCCTTAGATAGCACTCAGTGCCCATGAACAACTGTTGAAGCCACATGACAGTTTGTAGGGTTGGGCGCAATGTAAGGTGAGATCTAGGGTGTTTCTTGGAGCTTCTTGCTTAAGCATGTTCATCACAAGTCACCCAGCAGCTGCAAAAGTGGAGGTCCCAGGGAAACTCTTACGTCAGTCTGGATTTCCTGGGACAAATGGGAGCACTGTAGCTGCTCTGCAAGCACTACTGCACCTTGCATGTGTCTCATGGGGCAAGAGAGGGGACCTTATAACACCCCTCATCATCCCAGCCCAGGCTGTGCTTAGCTTGCAGGATGTCCCTGGGCCATGGCTCAGACTGGCAGGAAAAGGTCAGCTTGCACCTCCACTGACCATCTCCTTTTGTCCACAGGCACCTGCACAACAACCGGATCCAAAGCCTGGGAGCCAACGGCTTTGATGGGCTGCACAACTTGGAAACCCTGTGAGTTACTTGTTTTCTTCTCTGTCCTAAAGAGCTCATGTGTGTTCATCCCCTTCAGCACAGCCCACAGGAAAGGGCTGGTGTCTCTGGGTCAGCTCCACTGCATGTTCATTTGTCACCACGCTCTGAGAGCAGCAGTAGGACTGGCTCTGAGCACCAGCCCAGCAAGTAGAGGCCCAGGGCATGATGCTTCCTGGCGTGGTGGCAGACTGGACTTTCTCCCTGCGTCTATGAAAGCTGTTCTGGCTGTGCTGCTGCAGAGGGGTCTGTGCATGTGGGAAGAGTAGCTGGGCTTTGAGGTCCCAGACACAAGTCTAGTCCTGGTGCCATCCAGAGAGCTTGCATGCATGCCCTGCTCTGGGAGTGTCCATACGTCCTCACCACATGCATGTAGTCCCAAAGCCGCCTAAACATTTGACTCCATCAAAATGAGGGGCTGGCTTGAGTTCAAGGCTGGTAAAATCCTTGTGGATCTGTGGAATATCTCTCTATATGGTCTCATGTCATCTGGCATCACCCATAGCCAGCTGACTTCTTCTTGAACCATGTTCTTGGCATGGCTGAGCAGGCAATCTGTCAGGAGACCACGAGGGAAGATGGGGAGCAGAAATGAACTCTCCTTCAGGACACATCTTCATTAGCAGCAGACAGGTCACCCTGAATTCAGAGAGACTTAAATCTGACAGCCTTGCCTCGCACACACCGTACCTCTGACAGCAGTATGAATTGCTTGGATCTCCTGTGCTGGGCATCGGCCTAGGAGAAAACAAGCAAGCAAATAAATCAAGGCTCTGAAAGACTGGAAGAGCTCCCTGTTGCCTTAATTGTGCAGAAACATGTCCCTCCATGCAGTCCCTGGGGTCAGAGTCAAGCCCTCACTCCTTGCCAGGGAGATCTAAGGGGTCTGGGTCATGGCAAAAGGAGGTGACACTTTCCAGCATTCAAGTGCCATTTAAGGAGACAGGACCCCTCTGCGCCCAGCACAGTGCCAGCAGCAGCAATTGGGTGAGAGTGGAAGTGCCAGGCAAACCCTCAGCCCCTAGACATGCTCCTCGGGGTCAGGACCATGACAGGCATTGTCTCTGAGTTTCAGACTGGCACATCCTGGGGCCACCCAGAAGGGCTCAGCTGGAGAGAGGCTGAACCATGCCAGGGAGGGTGCAGGCAGGGAGGCTGGATGGTCTCCTCTGGTGAACCACGGATCTCCCTTGCCACTGTGCCAGCTTGGCTTTCTCCCCAGCCATTTCTGGTGGGCACAGACAGATACGTGAGGGCAGAGTCATGGTATCCGGGCAGCACAAACGCAGGCCTGTTGCAGGGAGGAGTGGACGACTTGCTGACGGAAGAAAACCCTGTTTGGGCTATAGCCCAGGCAGACTATGCAGCAACAGCACAGCATGCATCAGGGCAACCTTATTCTGCAGCCGAGGTGAAGCCATGCTGCTGCCCTTCCCAAGCAGGATGGGGCTGCAGAGAAGAAACTTGCCCCTTATTTACTGTGGGAAAGACTAAAGGGCTTCCACTGCCCTGGGTTATAATTCAGTTTCCACAGACACTTGTGCTGAGAGCTCATTTTCTCTCTCTTCCACTCTGCTCCTGCTTTAGAACTTTTTTGCCTTTTGTTGCTCACCTGCGATGCTCAGCACTCAGGGGAGCTCAGTGACTCCCTCTCTTGCTCTCAGTCCCTGCAGGGACGGGACTGCACAGCACTGCGGGACAGGGCTTTTTGCAGGACTGCTGCAGTGGAAGTCCTGTCCTTGCTGACCAGGCAGCCCTGGGAGTATTCAACCTGCAGGGGCCGTCCCCTTGGAGCAGGGCTCTGCCTGACTACTGCCTGTGCCCAGGCTCTGATGGACTTGGGTGTGTGAGTGTCCCACAGCCTTCATGAGCTGCCTGCAGCAGCAAGGACAGTGCTGTGGGCGAGATCTCCAAACTCTCCTCCACATCTGATCACACCGAAGGAGTGTCTTCAAGTGAGAGTGAGATGGCTTTTGCTCCTCTCAGCCTGAGCATCTAACTCTCACCTCCAGGTTAGTAAGTATTTCAAGTCACTGATCTTTGAGGAACGCATTGTTCCTCAAGTGGAGCCATCCCCCTCGTGTTACTCTCCAGCACTTATTTACCCTGCTGACCAAAGCTGGCCAAGATTTGGTGCAAAAAAGAGCCAAGCATTTGGCTGCAACAGCTCAGCCAAGCTGTTAGATCTGCGTCTACCTACCACCTCTCGGCTCCTGTGTATGTGGAGACTATTACAGTCTCCACATATACCCTTTAACTCAAATTATGATTACATTCTGTTGACAGCACTTAGCACATTTTCTTGGCTTGTGGAGACCAAACTGTGTTCTCAGTTACCCCGTGGGCGTTACCTCCTGGAAGGCAGCAGGATGGTAAGAGCTGGTGAAGACAGAAACTTCTCCAGGGTTCCTAAAATGAGTATTTGTGGCCAGATGCTGATTATAAGCCAGGCACAATAGCTGAACTGTAGAAGTTGAGAGGAAAAAAATTGTTTCAGGGTTTTCAGAAAAGCCTAGGAAGTTTTAGGTGCAGAAACCTCTGTTCCTCTAAGCTAAATGCATCTTCTCATATTCAGCTAGACACAAAAGCTTCTATTTTTATTAAATGCAGCCAAAACTCCAGGATACATAGCACCCACTGCTCCATGCAGGTCTCAGCAGTGTACAAGCTGTCAATGCACAACCACACCAGACGCCTACCCCAGGTCCTATAATTTCTGCAAAAACAGATCCCAGCGGAGCATCTGTTCTTGGAGATGGCTTGGCCTTGATATTTTAGGAGGGTAGCAAATCTAGAAAGAAGTGAAGCCAGATTAATGACCTCATCTTTCCCCTGCATTGACCTGCAGCTACTGTACACAAGTCAGCTCTGCCAAGTACAGAGCAAGAGCAGCTCTGTGTTTTCCATACTGATGAGGGGCAGGTAGATGGAGCTGAATGTGCAACACCCACCAGGTCTCATCCGGTCAAACACCAGCATGTAGCTGGAGAAAGCAGCTCCAAGAAAATTTTCTCTGTCAGGACAAGATCTGGCTGTTCACCAGCCCGCCCCAGCCTCCTCTTCCTGGGAAGGAAACCTGGGCTTGAAGCAAGTCAGAGTTGCTCTGGCCAGATTCCCAATAGGGTTTCAAAATAGCCTTGAAGCCTAGTAAGATTCCCTCACCAGTTCCCATAAGCCTGAGAGATGACACAGAGCAACGCTGCAGGGCTGTGGGAAGAAACCCCAAGCGTGTCTGAGCCATGAAACAAGGTATTAGATCGCTGAAGTGGGTGATACCTGGCATTTTTTAGCCCTCTCCAAAAAACACAGAGTAAATAAGAGTGTAAATGTCCTTATGTGACATCTTCTTCCTGTAGCCCCTTGGGTAATGGACTAGATCCTTTAAATAAGGTGTAAGCTCAGGTGATGCAAAGCAGAGCCAGCACTGCCTGGTAAGCAGAGCAGGGCCAGCTGGGGACAGAGACTTTAAATACCAAGGAAAGGACATAATCCATAGGCATGCCCAGAGGGGAAGACCTCTGGCCAAGGGGAGCGTTGGGACCATAGCAGATGGTGTGGTGCAGTGGGGTGGTGGGATCCTGAGAGGGCTTCGGGTAAGGACTGGGAAGGTGAAATGGAGGGTAAAAGAAAAGCCAAGGGGAAGCACCATATTTTGCAAGAAGCAGGAGCGAGACATGCCAAAAGCTGAGACTCCAGCCACGCTGCTCTTCACGTTGCTTCGCTGCTCCTGCTTTGCCCTGTAAAACCTGCCCTGGTGTGTATTGCTCTTTAGGGCATTTAAAGTTTGCTGTAAAACATCAGGCAGCATAACTGGCTTCCTGCCGTTTGGGTGGAAGGGTCTTAACTTTTACATTTCCTGATTATGTTGGACTTAATTTCTCAATCTTTAACAATGCCGTGAGAAGGGGAGGGGGATTGGATTATACCTGTTCTGTAGCATAAGCCTGGTAAGTAGGGATGTTTATGGAAAAGTTAATGTGAAGAGAAGTCAACTACAGCAAGAGACATCGCTGCAATGACAGAGGTTGATTCTTGGAAACATTCAGATCTCATACTCAGTGCTGGGGAACAGTGCTAGAGGAGACGGGGCTGTGTTTTCAGAGAAGCAGCAAGGAAAAAATGACATCCAAAGGCTTGCATGGTGCTAATACAGGAGCCAAGTTCCCCACTGCTGTGTGAGGACAGTGTTTCTCATGGGGGCATCCCTGTGACGTGAATTTCCACAGTGACACTCATCTTGTGCTCAGGTTTCCTCCTTACCACATTCACCTGGAAAGCTGACCAGTGTCCTAAGGTCCTTGAGCTTTGCAACCAGTCTGAATGCAATCTAAATGATGATGAATAATTGCCTCATGCCTTGTAGTGCTTGACTTTGACCTCATTAGATACGTTGTGATAACGCTGATCTTAGCCCTCTGCTTCCCTGGAATACAAATGTCTCATGGATCAGACCTGGAGGGAAAGGTGAACGCACAAAGTACGCCCAGGCGGTCAACTGCCAAGTTGCTGCTCTCTGCAGGGTGAAGGGATGGAAGGGGTAGGTGACCTGAAACTATATATGTCTCTGTGTGTCTGTATGTAGCACTTCACAGATAGCCATGAGGAGGGCATCTAATCATGGAAGCTGAATCTTGGAGCTGGCCCCCAGGTCCTAGCTCCAAACACCAGTGCACATAAACCATCATTTAGCATTTCCTTGCTTGACTGCTGTTAGGGAGCCCTCAGCTTTGCCAGTGTCCCCATGGCAAAGCAGGGCAGACCCCAGATAGAAAGAGGAGAGGGCAGCTCAAGGATTGGAGAAGTTCCTGCACGGATCTTCCCATGTCTTCCACCAAAACAGTAGTACTTCACTGAAAACACCGCTGGGCTGGGAGCTCCACTTTGAAGAAAAGGAGAAACTGTTTTTTCTCCCATCAGGACTGTTTTGGTCACACAGGGAGGAGAGGTGTTGTGGCCCTGAGCACCAACTGCCACACACGCATACCGAGCAGACCCATCAAGGCAAGTCCCTGGGGCCTCTGATACAGGTTGGGCAGGTCTGCACCCTCACATGGCTCTCAGGCGTGCATGGGCTGGCAGTGCTGAGCAGCACCCTGGTGTGGGTAGGTGCAGGGTCCCCTATCACAAACACCATCACGTATTCCCAACGCCTGCTCAAGTCTCAATTTTGAGCTGCTGAGACAAAGGTGGCAAGGGAGAATTGCAAAAGTAAGAGCTGTGGCACTCCCAGTGGACCTGTCCATGGACATGGCTGAGTCCCCTCCATACATGGAGCACGGGCTGAGCTGAAAATAGGAGCCAGTGCTCCTCCCTGCCCTGGCACATGCAGCCAGACCCTGATGCTGGCAGAGTGAACACGTGCCTCAGTGTCCTGTCTCCCCACCCCACAGCAGGGCTAAGGTGACTGGCAGAGCAGAGACGAGGGTGGAAAACAAACGGCTGCTCTCCAGGACCAGCCCAAAATGCTGAAGGCCTCTGGGCTACCACCAAAATAGAAATTATCTGCCCCAAAAGTGCCGCTCCTCTGGTTGTTTGGGCATCTCTGGCCCATCTCTGACATGGACACGATGAGGAAAAGCTGCTCAGAGAGGCTCGGCAGCCCTCACCCGTCCCCTCCGCCTGGGATGACCCTGCCTCTTCCTATCTCTCTGACTGCTCCCTCCCCATCCACATCGCTGCCAGTTCCTCTGCTTGTCTGACAAAGGAGATAAATCACTTGGAAAGAGCAAAACACCATGAATTTAAAAACCTTTTAATTTATTTTTAAAAAATAGCGCTAATAAATTAAAAACGTCTCCCAGAAGGGCTGAATCCAAAACCCTCTGGCTTCAGGCATTTTATCTGCCTAACCTTGCCTCACAGGAAATGCCCTTACCACAGGCTTTTGCAGCGCGCTGCCCTATTATCCGGGTAATTAGTTGAGTCTGTAAATGCAGAGCAGAGCTGGAACCTACCGACTCCTCCGGAGAGTTGGATTTTCTATGGGAGAAAAAAAAAAAATTAATATAAAGTGCACCTCGGGCAATGAAGGCAGGAAGGAGGAAATGGGAAATCTCTCCGACACAGCTCACACAAGGGTTGTTTAACCCCTTTATGGCCAGGCAGGCCTTGCTATTCTCCTGGAAAACTGTCTGCCAAGTGCTACCTTGCTCCTCAAGTGGCATTTGGCTTCATGAGCATGTTTAGTTTGAAACCTTTTGTGCAGTCTCTTGATGCTAATCCCAGCCTGCACAATTCCCAAAGTAGCTGATGTTTTTGACTCCTCCAAAGATGTCCTGTTTGCTGCTCTGAGCTGCTCTGCTCCCTCCTTAGCATCTCGATGCGCCAATCCTGCTCTGTGTCAGCGTGGGTCCCTGGGCAGCTCATCAGAGGCAGCTTGGCTCCATGGTCCCACCCAGCCCTGCCAGAGGAGGGAGGGGACTTCAGCAGAGGCTTGGGCATGGAGAAAGGAAGGGGGCAGGTGGCTTTTTGGAGAGAGGGACCACAGCTCAGGGCCCTGGTTGCACGGCTCCCTATGTCTGGTCTAAGAACAGAGCTATAAAGTACACTGCTTGCTCTGATCATCATGTAAATGGAAAGTGGCATTTCCAAACAGAGAAAGCCACCTGTAAAACAGAATTTGCAAATGCACTAAGCACTACCTGGGAGCATGGGGACCAGACACATCCCTTCTGCCATCTCCTTGGACCAACTGGTCCCAGTTTGCTGCATCATCTCCCCCAAGATCAGAAGCCTGGACTGGTAGAAATCTGTCCTCACTGATGCAGCTCAGCCTCTGAACCAACTGGGCTCTGAGCTTTGGCTGAACACGACCCCAGGCAGACATGATATTTTTGAAAATTATGAAGCAAAACAACAGGGAGTGAATCCAGCCCAGGTGGAAAGGTAGTTCTGGAGACACTGCATTTTTGCATAGGTAATGGCTCTGCTATAAGGCTCACCCCCTTCCCAGAACTCTGCCTATTTTCCCTTTCCCCACCAAATCCTCATGATCTGCACCCTTGGACCCCTCTTGCACCCTGCCAGCTCTCCAGCCTGGCTCCCCGCTCCCTGGAGCTGCTGATCTTGCAGTGACAGACAGCACTGACTCTCCCCAAACCCCCAACCCCTGGGTCTCCAGACATGCTTGCTGTGACCTCTCAGGGATCTTCAACTCCTCTGGCTCCTCGAGCTTTTGCTCAAAGCCTTCTCCTTGGACACAGAGCCCTCTCACAGAGCAGCTGAGCGAGAGCAGCTGCCCATGCCAGAGAAGGGAAGCCTCTGCCTCCAAAAATTTGTGAGAGGAAACTGGTTACCTGCGAAAAGGAGGAACAGGCACTGCAGGCAGCAGCAATGGGAGTAGAGGCAAGCTGCAGGCATCTTTTCACCATGGATGTGCTGATGCACAGAAGCTCTGCCCCCACCCAAAGATCCCTCCTTCCAGCAGCAGAATGCTGCAGGGGGGGACCGACCATCAGGAGCTCGCGCACCTTGGGGGGTTGGTAGGGGTCCCCAGCTTCCTTCCCGCAGTTCAGAAACGCTCTGCTGTAGACCAGGCTTCCTCGAGCCTGCCTTCTTCCCCTGCTTGGCAAAGTGGAGCAGCCTTCTCCGTGCCTCTCCTGTCTGAGTCATCAGCTCCATGGTTATTGTCTGTGCATCCCAGCGACCGAGGTCCCCACTGCTCCGGTTTGCGGTCAGCTCCTTTTGTGTCTTGTAAATGATATGTGCATGGCAGCGCCTGTGCTCCCAGGACCCCCCACGAGATCCCACTCTCAAAGGCTTATTTCAACCTTGTTAAATAAATCAAACAGAATTGAAAACATATTTAATCCGGTACCTTCATCAGTTAGAGAACAGACAGAAATACTGGTTGGAACAGACACATTCTGGGCACTGCTGCATTTTTAAATGGAGAACAGAGCTGTGTGAGAGGACTGGCGGCTGCAGCCGTACAAGGCAGGACCTACAGACAGGTCCCCCCCACCCAGCAATAGACATTTCAGTGCCACATAAACCCTCTTAAATGGTGCAGCAGGGTGTAAGTGAGAGGCTGGGATGTCTCCAAGCCAGGCTGTCAGAATCAATCCTTGCACAGAGATTGCTGCTTGCTCCTGGCAGAAATCCGGTATCATTGGTACCTGACAACCTTCCCATGGTGTGGGAGCCCATCTCTGCTCCTTTGGGACACCCAAAAGCTCTGCCACACTCCATCACTGGCTTCTCCTTGTTATTTGCCAAAAACAGCCCTTTCTAGGACATATTAGTTTCCCAGATTAAGACCCTGAGCCTAGCAGATGAATCTCATGATAGGTCATTCCCTCTTCCACGTACACGTGAGCATACCCCTCTTGTGTGTCTCCATTTAGGGGACGGGCGCACTGCTCCAGGCTGGCTAGAGTCAGACATGTTCCAGGTCCTTTCCCGTCCCCCTCCCTCCTTTCGTTAATTACAGGCACTTGCAGCATCTCATCATCCAGACCATGCTGGGGAAGGGCACATACTCACCGTACATGTTAGTCGCTATCAGGAGAGCAGGGTTTATGCTGATGCTACACAACAGAAATATGGTACATAATGGTGCAGCTACTTTTCATACTCTGGACTAATCAGGCAGCTCTTCCCAGCCCAAGCTCAACCCCAAGCCATGACCTTCATACATCTGGGTAAAGCAGTCTGGCCGGTGCCAGGCAAGAGGTCAAGCTAAATGGTCACGACAGCCCCCCTGGGCTTGCAGACTACCAATTAAATCATTTCCAGTGCTTGATTTGGCTACAGTAACCAGCACGACTAGCAGAAGTGGTAATTATATTTACTGGCAGCTTGATTAGATGCCAGCAGAGGACAGGTGGAAATGCAAGTCCTTATCGGAGGCTGCACAAAGTCTCCCTCCAGGGCACTGCAGTAACATCTTGCACTGCACTGGGACTGAAATAGTCAGCAAATGTCCCATCTCCAGCTTCTAATCTTACTGCATCTTCAGGTTTATTAGCTGCAAATTTGTGGTGTTTTGTGGCTTATGGAAGAATTTATAGTACTATATAATTTTTTTTTTTGGCTTCCTGTGTGGAACCACTAATAGTCCCTAACAGGCAGAAAATTGACCTGAGACTCTTTCCCCTCCTTCTCTCCTTTTGGCCCGATTGAAGATATTAATAGTTTCAGGCTGCATGTTGTCAGCTTCAAATCACCCTGGCAGTTAAAGCCCAAAATAACTGTGTCTTTGATGTCAATTTACTTTTATTTCTAAATAAACAACAGGGTTGGTTAAGATCTTCCAAATATGAAGCTATAGGCTCACTCTAGAAATAACAACAGTGGAAAGCCAGCCAGTTCATTGTGTCTTGGGCAGACTGGGTGACATTTAAGTTTTCATTTTAACTAGAAGAACAGACAAGTCTTCTTTCGACATCCCACTGTGATGCCTGGAGCTGGTAACTTGGACCCCAACTAAGGAAAGTGATTTTTTATAGTCATTTCTCTTGCACATCATTTCTGAACCTCTTGGCTGGGTGATTTTGCTTCCAAAAGCCCTTGATAATGGGCAAAACTCTCTTCCTTATGCCATGCCCATTGTTTCTTTTTTTGCTACGAGGCTTCTCTATTGTTTTGGCATAGCCATGGCCATGGCGCATTGGCATTCTTCCACCAGGTAATGCTGGCATGGGGTTCTCTTTCCCAGGTGTGCCAAAAAGGGCAGCACCCCACAGCTGGGAGACCCCATACGGAGCATGCAAAGCCTTGGGGGAGACACCAGAGCCAGGGCTGCTGAGACCCCAGCTGTGCCAGGTCCAGTTCCTTTGGGCCACGAGGCCTCCCTGGCCACCCCAGCCCATGTGCCACAGCAGTGCGGTAGGCATGGAGTGTGAAGCTGGGACCAGTAAAGCATTGCCCAAGCAGCTCAGATAAGGCAGGGAGAGAAAGGGGGCACTTGGAAGCATTTTCTATGACACGTCCATTGTCTATATCCACCCAGATCCTGGGAAGGGTTTGGAGATGATGTACAGTTCACTGACATGCTCAGTGGAGGAAATTTTCTTGCCACTGAAGTCAGAAACCCTCCCCAACCCACTGAGCCCAGACTCCTTCCCATCTGCATTGATCCTATACCAGCAAAGAAGCTCCAGAGACCCAGCACAGGGTGCACAGGCTGGGCCAAATTCATCACAGGAGAGCAGGTGAAAAGGTGGGATGTCTGGGACGGATGTAGCCCTGCTGATATCAGACATCTGTGGAAAGACCTGAGGACTGAATTTCACTAAATGAGCAGAAACTTCCCCACTGCCACGAACATCCACAGCCCCCCCTGCGGTAAAGGTTGGAGACTGTTTCTGGGTCATTGCTGGAACCAGAGCCCAATTCAAGTTCTGGGAAGGAAGGAGAAGGGAGAGAGAAGCCACCCTTGTGTCCTGGTTTGGGTCTGGACTTCGGGGAGAGCTGCCTCACCGCAGGGAGCAGATGACGCCAGCGGACCATCTCAGGTACCAGTTTCTTCCAGCCTCCTCCAGGCAGATGAACCCCTCAAAATTGGCAGGGCCTGGCACAGGGCAGCGCTGGAGGCAAGTCAGGGCGGTGTGCGAACGGCACACGGATGAAGAGCAGTTGGCTGCAAGCATCACTCAGGGGAGCTGTTAACGAGCACAACTGGGTTTGTTTTCCGGGAGAGAGGTTCACCTCACCAAAAACCAGGAAGCATGGGCAGCAGCGAGCGTGGGCACATTGTCTCTCCTGAACAGACTGGGGTTGCTGGCAGCCAGGCTGGAGCAGCATGACTGCACCTGGTTGCATTTCCACTTTCCAACAAGCCCAGTGTATGCCCGTGTTCAGAGATGGCTTTTTTACCCAGAGGGAGCTGCTGAACACAATGGTCTTTGTATCTGTCAAGTGCAGGAGGGAGGGAGGCACCGAGGTGCTGCCAGGGCTGGGAAAGGTGTGTGTTCACTCAGAAAGAACTGGTCCTGTACATACTTGCACACACACGGAGGTACAAACGAAATGTTCGTCTGCTGATGAAAGACCAGCCTGCCTGGAAGAGATGCGGGCTGGAAAGGAAATGAGTTTTTAGAGAAAGACAGGAGAAAATATTACAGCACACTGAATTATTCCTTGTAAATAATATCGGTTACAGATCTAAGCTCCCTTTTTCTGTTAGTGAATCACAGGTGAGCCAAGCCTCCTCTCTTGGGCAATATTTTCCACATCGGCTGCTCACAGATACATTGGGTATCACTGGGGAGAAACTCAACCCCACACCATCACATAGAGCTTTCCCCAGCATCAGTGGTGTGACAGCAGTGGGCTGAGTGTCATCTGGGGACAGGGCTCACAGAGCCTCTTCTGCGGGGTCGGTCCCTCAGCATCACACAGGCTGATCCCAGCCCGTTTGTGGTACAAGGGAGGGAAGCAGCGCAGGCAGACACCCAGCCTTGAGTGACCTCTGCAGCTCCCTGCGCTGCTGTGAAACCTCACTGTAACCTTGGAAAGTCACTGCAGGGTGAGACTTTTAAAGGTATTAAGCACCTTACGCATAGATAGAGATTTGGGACTGTCAGTCAACTTAGGCTGCTAATGCCCTCTGATTCAGTGCAGTGATCTGAAGGTTAATGAGATTTGACTGATGCTTTTAAAATGCCCAGCGGTGTCCTGTCTGCACTTCTAATTGCTCATTCTTTTGGGAAATGCACTCCTGTGCCTCTCTGAGCTTTGGTGAAGGGATGTATATTGTAAAAGTCCTGCCCCGTCTTCCCCTGCGTAACAGAGCATGCATCATCTGAGGCACTCAGCCATGACAGGGATGGACGTCTGACAGGCGTCATCAAACTGGCTAAGAGCACCCAAGCAGCTGATAATGTGCGCCTTGCAAAGAGTGAGGTGTATGAACAGTCATGTGTTGGGCTATTTATCAGACAGATCATTTCAGGCTCAAAAGCAGAGAAGACTGGTAAAAATCACTGCTCTGCTTGGACCCAAATGACAACTGTGTCAGAGCAAGTTCTTTAGAAGACGCAGAGCTCTCATATCTAATAGATGTGAGCTGGCGTGAGGAGGGGACGCATCGCTCCTGTCTCACTCCCAGGTCCTGGGGATGTGCACAGCAGCTTCGTATGTGCTGGGACTCTGGCGCTGCATTGCAGGTTGGACACAGCAGGGCTCTTGTCACCAGCCCTGTGCTCCTCTCCTGCTGACTGCTGATTATTGAACTATGTGGACACTTTACAGGCCCTGAGGTGTAAGTCCTACAGGAGCAGGATTCATTTGCTGAAATCTACACACGTAGTGCAGGCAGCCAGACTGCCTCTGTCACTGGAGGAGAGAAAATAGCCCATGGTGTGTAGAGGCAAACCCGGCCATAGAAGGACCTGCTGCAACCCCTGTGCTGCAAAGGGAATTCAGCAACAAGGTCTGATATGGAACTTTGCAGGGCTGAACAAGATAAAACCCACCCAGGCCAACCTCATGTCCTAGGGAACTACAAGATGGGTCAAAATCAGAAGGTATGGAATAAGTCATATAAGCCTGGAGTCCTGGAAGGCACAAGGGAAGACCAATTTGGAGAGACTCTCTAGGGTGATTTACTGTGTAAACACCTACAGTGCAAAGCTGAGATGGTTCCCAAGCAGGGACACTGGTAAAGGAGAAGACTATGTAAGAAAGAGGGGGGCCAAGAGAGATCATAATGTAATTACCATGCCTGGGCCCAGAGGATGAGAATTACAAGGTAATTGGGCAGCAACTCATTGCTGTGTAAATGCACAGTTATTTCTATTCCGTAAACCACAATCCAGGTTACATGGTAATTACTTTGAGGTCCATTAAGTGTAATTATACAGTAATCTCCAGGAGCCAGTAATTACCCTCATGTTCCAAAGTATCTACCACTTAAAACTCAGGGAGTTTCATGCAGGTAGGAAGCAGACGCATGGTTTTCAGACTTCAGTGTCTTGGTCTGTGGGATGGCTGGGATGGGGTCAAATGATACCATTTCAGCTGGAAGTGCCTTTCAAAGGAGAGTGTTGGGAGTACTAGAGGAGGAAGGAGGAGTGTTACAAATCTACATCCCAGTCAGCCTCCATGGGCCCCCTCCAGTCAACAGCAGGATTGGTACCTTCAGAGAGCTATTCCTCCTGGGCTGCCAGCAGTGCCCCATAGCTCAAATAAATCCTTTTCTGGAGGTGCCAGCCCATGCTTGGAGAACAAATACAGCCCACAAGGTTTCCTTCAGGCTCATATGTCTCCTCTGGTTGCCAAGTCAGGGCAGGTAAACTCTACACTTGTCATTATGACCAACATATATTTTACTTGATTAATTATACTGAAAATTAAACAACACTCTGCAGCGTCAATACCTCTTGCACATCACTTCCACCTTTGGCTCACAGTTTCCAATGTGGGGTTCACCCCAACCATTGGAAGAAAACCTAGGCCTTCCCATAGCCCACTCTTCCCACTGGTCCCAGTCACAGCATGTGCCAGTGGCAGGGAGCTCTGATGTCCCCGGGACAAGCCCAAGGGAATGCTCCCCTCATTGCCTCTGCACCGCGTGTCGAGGGAGCCCAAAGAAAGCCCTTCCATGGGACCCGCACAACTGAAGCTGCTGGTGTGTTTCTTGTCCTTTATAACATCCCATTTTGACCTGGAAAGGCAGAAACACACAGCCAGAGCCCCTGGGGGTGAGTCCCTGGGAGGGGGCCGAGGCAGTATGGAGCTGCAAAGCAGCAGCGTGATCCAGCACCGGGCACAGAGAGACTTGCTAGGGAAGAAGTCCAGATGGCAGCAGCCATGGCTTAGACTGGCTCTTGCCTGACAGTGCTCCTAGCAGGGAATATTCCTGCTGCAGGAATGTGTGAGATTTTGTTTCCAGGCAGTGGCTGAATCAGAACAGTAGGAAAAACCTGTCTCCCATGCTTAACAAACAAGTTTCCATGCCTTCAAAGCACAGATACACTTGGTTGAGTTCCTACAGCCACATTAACGACTGTTTTTCCCTTCTGTGTCTTTCAGGGATCTAAACTACAATGAGCTGCTGGAATTCCCTGGGGCTATCAGGACGCTGGGCCGACTGCAGGAGCTGTGAGATTTTCTATTTATTCATTTTCAAAAGCATTCCCCGATGGAGAGTGACCAATAAAGCATCGTGTGTGCTCTGACTTGGGGAGACCACTCAGTTCAAGACTTTCTTTTATCTTTCCCAGCCCTCTCCATCATGCACATAAAACTGGTTTATTGCCTCAATTTCCATCTGCTCTAATCAACTCACTATCAGCCCCTGCACCACGGCTGGTGGAGGGGAATGGGAGCACCCCCATCAGGTTTGCAGCAGGTTCCTCCTGCAGCTCTTCATTCTCATGTGGCATCTGATGAACTCAAAGTCTATCTGATCTCCAGCTACTTCTAACGTCCATTTCCCAGCTTGGGACCACAACCTGGTTACCTGTGTTATTGTGAGGCCATGGCTTCTGCAGGCCCTGCGCCACCTCCTCTGACATGCAGAAACTGTTTGGTCTCCCTTAGGACAAATTTATAATAGGGAATTATGAAAGGTTATGACCATTTTAGTGGCTAGCTTTCTCTCCTCTATCTGGTCAGCCTGTGAGACACTGAAAATCGGAAACCGTCCCACTTAACACCCATGAAGGCAGAAGCCCCAAGATGGGGTCAAGTCAAGCTGATGTGGATCTGCAGTTCCTGTGGACCATGAGATTGTGTCACAGTGGTGACAGGCTGGGGTGGGAAAAAAAGCAGTTGCTTTGGTGCTTTCTGGGAGGCTTAGAGTAAAAATCTGACACTACTTTTTTCGTTTACTGGAAGAGTTTCTTGTGAAGGAGATTTCTCAGATCAGAGCAGATATGATCATTACTCTGACATTCAAAATGAGAATAAGATCCTTAATCTACTTTGAGATGGCTTTTGAAATGCCCATCACTAAATAACAGGCAAATTTCAAACATCCATCCAACTAATCACTCACACAGATTCCTCTGGGATTAAACAACCTGGGCATCACCCAGAGCCAGTCTTGGTCCTGGACACAGGATCCCGTGGCAGCCTTTGATGTACAGGAGATCAGACTGTGGCCACAGAGCTCTCTTCTGCTGCAGAAGTTTGCTGATAGCAATTTTCTCAAGCTTAACGAAAAATATCACAGCTAGATCTACAAATACTTTGAAGTCACATGGGCCAATAATTCATGGTAGGCTGCACTCTGGTTAACAGCTGTGGAGCTATAATGAAGACAATCCATAAAAATTGTAATTCCTGGAGGACATAAAATAAGTGTGTTTTGTTTGCTCCTGTTTCCTGACCTTTAAAGTCTTAAACCTGAAGTCCTTGTATTCTTGGTGGGTTCAGTGCAGTGACATACAGAGCACCAAGATACACACAGAGTAAATGCAGCAGAATGAGGGCTTTGTCCTGCCAAAGGACAGAGCTTGCTCACTTGCTGGGAACTCACCTCCTCACCTTACCTCCTATTTTATGTGTGTTTTGAAGGCTCTCTGCCTTTAAAAGGATTGAGGAAAGAAGGTGTCTCCAAACCTTTCTCATCCATTAATATCAAGATATTTGTTTCTCCCAACAGCGGTTTTCATAACAACAACATCAAAGCTATTCCAGAGAATGCATTTGTTGGGAATCCCCTCCTCCAAACAATGTAAGAAAATTAAACAATGTTTCCTAAATCCTTACATCCCAAAAAAGGGACATTTTGTGGTGTCTATGGTTGAGATTTCTGACAGTTGCTAGCATGACCACAATTTGACATTTGTTGTATATGGGCCAACGCAAGCTGAAATTAGCTGCTTCTCAGCTACGTCTCAGTTTTTTTGCCATGGGTTGTCCTTTCCCCAAAGCTGAACATTGCTGCAGTACTGGCTGATAACAACGAAGGAACAATGGTGGGTGGTCTGCATGGAAATCTTGCTGTGCATAACAGGATTTTCCAAGCCCCAGTCGACATCTGCCTGTGTTTACTCCTTGTGTTTAGACAAGCTGCTAGCCAGCTACATGTAGCTATATGTGTCGGGGAGCTTGGACACCAGATCAGTGTGTGTCTACCTCAGACCCACGGACACAAAGCTCTGTAGATAAATACACCCAGTTGTCAGCTCATTTCCCCTCTGACCCAGACACAGGTAGACATTTTTCGACAGTTCTTCCCTGAACCACACTGATATTGGAAATCATGGCAAGTGACAAAAGCTCTGCTTGGCCAGTCTGGGGCTTAAGTTATAGAAATACCAACATCTGGAAAGCCATGGTGACACTGGGTGAAAACAGTCACTGCTCCAGTCAAAACAAACCAGACTCATCCCCATCTTCCTTGGGCACCATCTTTGGAATGACATGGGAGTGGACACGCCCAGAATACTCATGTCTCCATTGGATCTGCCCATCTAAAGTATTTCACAGTCGATGCAGGAAAAGTGTTTCTTGTAGGAGGTGATTCAACTCCTAAAGCTAGTTGGATCCTACAAGAGTTCACTTCTCTCCACTGACTGACAAGAAGGAAAGGTGCTGGTGCTGGGAATATGTACGATCAAAGGATGTGTCATCAAGTGCAAGGTGTTTCCCAGCAGGTTTACAGCACTATAGCAGGGTTGAAGTAGGGCTTTGCACCTTTCTAGCCTGCCTGGTTCAACAGAACATTAAAGGGCTCTTTCACAGCAGCAGGAGACCTCATTTGTACCAATATTCAGCTAAAACAGGCTAGTGGGAGAGCCTGAGATTATCTGGAAAACAATAGTTCCTCACAGGATAGCCAGCACCTCCTACACAGCTTAGTACTAGTTGCTCTAAGGCTCTTGACCTGTAATAGCGTTTTCTTTTCATGTGCAGCAGAATCTGACCAGTTACTCATTTCCTTTGCAGCCATTTTTATGACAATCCCATCCAGTTTGTTGGACAGTCTGCTTTCCAGTACTTGCCAAAACTCCATACTCTGTAAGTTCACCAAGCACATCCTCAGAGAGGTGACACATCCAGGCTCCAAGCCCTGTGAGCTGGACACCTGTGGCCTTCTCCTTTCCTCTTTTCTAGAGCCCTTGTGCCAATACAAGGCCACGATGCCACTCTTCTGGCCAGCCCCAAAGGCAGTGAGCCACTGCAGATGTTTTCTGCTGAGGAAGAACAATTTTGAGAAAGGCATTTTGGAGAGAACAATTCATTCCCCCTGCCAACCTAGCTGACAGGCACTGGAGTCTTCTAGGGTCTCTACTGCTGCATCAGCACCAGCAAAGATCACACTCACAAGGGCCATTACGTTTGCTGCATGCTGCTCAAGCAAGCCCTGCATTGCTGTGTAGTTGCCCAAACACAAGGCCACTGAAGGCACCTGCCTTGCTCCACAAGATGGAGAAGTGGAGGAACAGGTGTTCCATAACACCAACACCATGGCACAAATAATCTTACTGGGCAGCCAGTGGTGACAGTGCTTCATTCACAGGCCCTAAGCCTGCTCCAGGGCCACCACCATGTGGTGGGCACCACCTGGACCAGAACGGTTGCTCCACATAGGCTGGCCTGAACTGGCTGGTGTTTCAGCTAACCTGTCATGGCACAGCACTAAATATTGAGGCAGAGGCAACCTCAAAATCTCTATAAGCCTTACCCAGCCTCTCGCTGCAGGAACACACACTCAGGCAAATAAAGTAAACCCTTCAAATACCCATGCATTCTTTAGCTCCAAATGCATAGACTCTGGGCAGCTTGGGTGGGATGCCCTGCTTACATTCCCCTTGGTAATTGTTTGGGATTTTTTATTTAATTTGGGTAGAGACCATGCCAAGAATGTCAGTGGTTGGGGGACGGTCTGAGCTTGCCAAGCCTCCTTGCATAGAAATGCCCAACTCTGGCTCACTGTATCTGCTCTGCATGAAACATCTGCTCTGCTGCCCAGCTGGCAGTGGTACACTGATGACAGAGGCACCTTTGGATCTTGGCCTCTGATCACCCATTTAGGTGTCAGGAAGCAGATTTGCCACCATGGCTGAGGGGTCTGGGACCTTGGGCAGCTGCACTTGCTTCTGCATCCTCTGTCCACCTCACTTCATCCTCATTTCTCTGCAGGTCGCTCAACGGTGCAACAGACATCAGAGAATTCCCAGATCTTAAAGGCACCACCAGCCTAGAAGTTTTGTGAGTGGCAACTCTCTCCCTTTTACCCCGCTATTTGTGCTCTTACTCCTTCAAGGTGGTCCAGGCTGTTTCAGCGAGGACAACTTTCGCAGTGCTGTGCAGTTGGTTACCTTCAGCTCTGCCTCTCCCTGGTCACTCACCTCTCTGCTTCGTTTCACCCCTGTGGCTCCTGAAAGCAGCTTTCCTCTCTGTGAGTTGCTCTCTCGGTACTCTTGAGTGTGCTTCAATCTCTTTTTTGATTTTTTTTTTTTTTTACTCCTTCCCTTCTGTGTCTGTGAAGGAACAAGCTTTTTGGTGCAGTGCTTCAGATTGATCTACTGAGACCCAGTGGCTCTGCCCGTCCTGGGACCAGAACGGGCAGTCAGTGCAGGAAACATCTGCTGTGTTTGTCACACATCTGCCAACCAGGCTGGGGGCTCCTGGAACTGGTCGGGTCCCATCCTCACACCACCAGACCCAGGAGAGCAGGAGCCTGGAGAACGTGCTGTCTCTTGCCACCCAAAGTTCTCCTCTGTAGTGCACTGGTCCACACGCTGTGCCCAAACTGAGAGCACAGCTGAGGACTCCAGTCCAAGAGTGTGACCTTGCCTCAAGGACACACCATCCATCCCCGATACATGGGTTTCTGAGGCGGTTGTGTCTCCAGGTGGATCACCAGTCTGGACAATGGGGAACCGGGATGGCAGAGCATGCCACAGAGGGCACTGCCGCCTGCGCTTGACATGGCCAAGGACAGCAGTGAATTCAGTACTCAGCAACATCCCAGAATTTCTTATAGGCACATTCACCTTTACCAGGTCCAACAGCAGTGCCCATTTCCAAGACTGTTTTTGTTCCTTTCCAGGTATTTTGTTATCCCATTGTTATTGTCTCTCCTGCCACCATCTGGGACCAGTAGCTGGGTTTGCAGGTCACAGTCTGTGCACTGACTCTCAGTAACATCATTTCTTGTCTCTCCTCCGCTCCTCTAGGACCTTGACCCGGGCAGGCATCCGTTTACTGCCCGGGGGGATGTGCCAGCAGCTGCCCAGCCTCCGAGTCCTGTGAGTAACATGTTTCTCTCTCCTGCCTGGTCTTTGGAAAAGTGCCATCAGAAACCAAGCTTTCTTCCTGTCTAACTCAGGGAGGGGACCAGCTATGGAAGACCATCCTGTGGTTCTTGTTCCCGTTATCTTTTCCATGCAGAAAACACCACCTTCTTAGGCACTACCATGACCTCTGCATGTTCTTGAACTTGCTTGCTTCATATCGGCGTGATGCTCTGGACTCAGGGCTGTAAGCAATAAGGCACATCCACATTTACCTCCTCCTTGCTCAGCACCAGCAGGAGCTGTTTGCCCCATGCAAGGAGGGTAGAGAGGGTGCAGTAAGAATGGCAGCAGCATTTCAGAGCTCCTATGTATATACAGCACAAAAGCCAGGGGTAAATCACGTGTCACACAACGCTCTGCCACAATGTTGGCTTACTGCAGTTGGAGCTCCAGCAAATGCCATCATCTTGAGGAAGGATCCTGTTCATGATGCGGGAGGGGACAGGCCTCACCTGACGGAGACCTGCAAGGCCACACGGCCACGGCCCCTCACGTAGTGCAGCAGCAGCAGGTCATGGTTTTGCTCAGGGTCTAAGTTGCTTTGGCTCTACCTGCTTGGCAAGGCACTGAACCATGCTGAGTGGGGGCATGTGTTTTTTTCTTTAACTTGGTACATGATGAAATCAGCATATCAGAAAGACTCCTGCATCTTCTCAGGAATCACACCCCTCATTCCTGAGATCCCCAGCCTTGTCTGCAGTTGAAGACATCCTCAGGAAATGAGTCATGAGCCAGATTTATACAAGTTTGCAGCCTTAAGGCAAGCAGGAGGCTTGCCTCTCATCAGTCTTTATACAAGCAAGCTGAAAATGAAAACAAGTTTGTTCCAGGAAAGCAACAGGAGTGAATTCTTGATCACAAAAATTGGAAACAAGAGAAAAACATAAAAATAAAAGAACACAATTTGTAACTTAGCAGATCACAACATTTTGGCTCCAGCTGTCCCTGTAGGGAAGATCTCTCATCTTTAGACATCTGGACCAATTCAATGGACATCTTGCCACCAAAGTGTATGTAGCCTTTGGAATGGCCCAGGCTGTAGGGTCCCAAGCACTCTGTTTATGTTTGTAAGTTATCAGACTGTAAACCTTTGCAGCAGAGCCCGTTCTTCATACCTGCCCCCTCCTTGTGGGAGAGTTTTATTGGGACACCCCACCTTGTTCCTTGTTCCTTGTTCCTCCTTCCCAGTTAATTTTACTGACATTAATTGCATTGCTTTCAGAGACTGGAGAGAGGGTATGTGGGCCAATGTTTGTGCATGTTTACATCTCTCTTGCCTTTGAAATGCATTGGCCTTCTGTCCCCACAGAGCTAGTGGTTGTTCTCACTGCTTTCCCCCACTTTGCCAGCCCCTTGGCAGTTTGTTGGGTTGACATTATGACTGTGACATGTCTGAACACAGATGATACAGTTAACACCACATTTTTGGCCTCCTACTGCTCACATCACTCTGCAAATTTTCTGCAGAGACCTTGCACAGGGGCTGTAAGAGCCACCACAGGGGCATGAGGCTTGTAGCCGTGCAGCGATGTTGGTCTGTGCGTGGGCACTGAGCCCAGCACACCCAGGCAGGGCAGCCTTGCCAAGCTTGAGCTCGGCATCAACCTGACATCGTCCTGCTGCTTTTGCCCAGAGCTTCTGTGGCTCAGGGCTCATATTCATCTTTCCTCTCAAGCAGAAATAGCTGAAGCTTCCCTGAGCAGAGATAAAGTCCCTTGATGCCACCAGTACCTTCATCCTGATGTGTCCACGACACAGCTGCAGTGACTGAGGCTGTTCTGCTGTTACATCTGGGCTGCATCTGGTTACCCGTGCTCTGCAGGAACCAGAATTAGCTCCTGGGGCTGCATTCTCCCTCCATCACTCTCTAGCTAAGGCACCACCCTGTCAAGCCCAGTGGATTGTTGCAAGGACCAGGGAAAAGTGACTGATGCTATAGCTCTTTCTCCATACTGGGTGTTAGTCTCCAGAACCAAGCACACAACTTTTGCTTGCTTTTTCCTCCCTCCTCCTCCCCGGAAAACTGGTGGAGATGGGGTTGGCAAAAAAAGAAATGATTGAAATGTTTTAGCAGTAACTTATTGGCAGAAAGATGGGAACTGAGTTTGGAAAGTCAGCAAAGAGGCCACATACAAAACTTTACCCTGGGGCAAATTTCCCTTGAACAGCTGCAAATCCAGCCTCTGCTGGTGGGGGAAAAATTTGATTTTAAGCGTTACTCCTCACCCAGCCCATTTCACGTTCAATAAATTCACATTAAGCTGTGCCAGGATAGGTTTTCCTCTGACTACCAAGTCACTCTACCCTGGATGCTGACATGCCACTGGGCTATGAAGCAGTGGGAACTGGAGTTTGCTGGAATTTGCTTTCAAGTGGCAGCACTTGACGGAATGGGGACCAGGGATTTTCCCAGTCTGTAATGTCCTATACCAAATCCCTGCCCGTGCCACAACCCCTTCCCTAACCATGAGGAGGACCCAGAAAAGGCTGAATGAAGAGCAGGCGATGGGCAGTTGGGTTTGCCATGCCAGGAAGGAGATGAGGCAGCTGGCTGGCTGCTCTGCTAGCCAAAACCTCCCCAGGCTCCGCAAGCACATCTGCAGCTTTTGTGACCTCCCACATCCACAATGGCAGGATGGGAGCTCTTGGCACAAACACCTCTCCACTTTGCGCACAGAAAAGCCAAGGCTGTGCAGGGCAGAAGTTGGCATGGATGCATTTCACAGCTGACTTGGGGCTGAGGAGGAAAAGCCCACCCCAGCTGTAGAAGCAGCTCTGCCAATCCGCAGCTTGTGCTGGAGGGAGCTGGGCTGGGGCTGGATGAGTACGTAAACCACGGAGCACTCCTTGCCTTGCTCAAAGACATTCAGAGCAAGCATGAGGTGTGTGCAGAGCAGAGATCCCCCTCGCCTGGCGTTACTGCTCTCCACAGCTGTGCAAAATGGAAGTCAGGTCATCCCCCTCTTCACAGCAATATCTGCTTTCCCAGGGAGGGCTTAGGGGCACTCACTTTTGCTCTCCTAACATTTCTGTGCTGGTCCTTCCCCTGCAGAGAACTGTCACACAACCAAATCGAAGATCTGCCCAGTTTCCACTGGTGTCAGCGGCTGGAGGAGCTGTGAGTAAAGAGATGTTACCACTTGCTTGGGGCGGGGGGAAAGGTGCTGATCTGGCGATAGAGGCAGCTCCCAAACACAAAACTCAGCCTTCACCAAGCACTGGGAAAGCTGAGAGTTATAACTCACTGTTTGGACTGCAAGTGGACCAGAGCTCTCTGTGCGAATACACAATAAAAACACATCCCTTGTGCATAGGAGCGTCTCAGGTCTTTTCAGAGGCCCCAGCCACCACAAACACAAGTAGGATGTGACAGTGCTGAATCTTACTTCACTAAATCAAGTCCCAGTAATGAGCTAATCAAGAATGGGGTTTGTGTCTACCATAAATGTCTTCTGCTTCAAGGAGGGGTCCCACGCCATGGGCACAAAGCAGCTCTTACCCACATTCAGGGTGGGTGGGTAAGGGTTAGCCCCTCCGTAGAGAAGACTGATGCTTTCCTCATGCGTAGCACTTGAACTGGATCTCCTCTGGGCCCTGGGAGGCACCTCTGTTGCTCTGAGACAGTTATTCACAATCAGTTCAAAGTATCTGGAGATCTGACATTTCAAATCTGACAGTTCTTGGCCTTTTTGAGAAAAAAAATAGAAACAATAGACTCCATGATTTTTTATAGAATTCTGAAACCTCAAAGAAGAGATGGTTGGGAGCACCATCCCCACAAAAATACACTGGAGAGGTTGTCCCTGCTCTCTGCAGCACCCCAGCCTGGATGGCCAGACCATTTCATCCAACCTTAGCAAAACCGGACATTAGGACACTGCATGAAATCACATGAAAATGAGAGTTACATAGCCCTTGTTGCCTCTCTAGGAGCTCTGAGGACCAAGTTAGAGCTGGATGTATTTTTATCTGAAGCACCCCCAGGAAAATGTTTGAAAAAATAGAAAAGACACCAAAAAAGGACAAACTTTCAGAATTCCAAGTCTGTAGTTTCACGCATTGTGCCCAAATTTCTTCTTACAGTATTTTATAACACGCCAAACTCAGACTAATCATTACTATAAACGCACAGTAAATCCCTCTTTCAGACTACTTAAGTCAGACATACTGTGTCTTAAATTAACATTTTCTTACAAAATGATTATTTGGTCCCCTAAGCCCAAAGTTACCATCCTGTAAGCCCCACCCCCCACCACATATCAGCATTCCTGCTGGGAAATATGTTGGAAACAAGCCTGGTGGTGCATGGTGGTACAGCCTGGCATGCAAACAACTTACAAGTGTGCCAGTCGCTCTGCTGTAACTGCCAATGGGCAGGTTTTTACCTGCAACACACAGGTGGTCCCTCACAGCTAAACATCCCTGAATTCTTTTTCACTAGTTTGCTCCAATACCCCTTCTTCCCAAGCTCCACATTCCCCACTCAGTGCTCCTCTACCTGAGACCCCTAAATTTGTGCATAGAACTTCCTACGGGCCTCACCTGAAATCTTAACTCGACGTTCCAGGAATGCCTTCTTGGCTACAGGGGGCACTAAGAAACCAGTAGTAGAGCAGATAGGAGACCCTCAAGCCCCTGCCTCTGAAACATGAACGTGTGGCCAAATACCAGCTGAGACATTACAGCCATCACATGCAGGTCCTTGTGTGAGATCAGTCAAGATCGTTCCTGAGTCTGAAAGCAGGTCAGCTACCCAACAAACATCCTTGGCAGCTGTTGTAGGTAGAGCTCTAGGCAGTGGCTGTTTCCCTTTGCAGAAGGTGATACATAGGGAGACCACTTCTGCAGGGCTGGGAATTCACAGTGGGCATTTTGCAGGAATTTTAAAAAATATTCAACATGGTTCCACACTAGGGAAAGAAAACTGAAAAACTCTGAATGTTTCCCACAAAGTGGATGCTTGGATCAGTTCTAGATGTCTCTCGAGGGGTGTGGGGACTGTACAGGTCAGTCACCAAACACCATGGCCAGCTCTTACCCTGCTCCCTCCCCTACTCCAGGGAGCACAGGAGGCTGCTGGAAGGGAGATGTGCGGGGGCTCAGGCACTTTATGAAAGCGCTTGTGCACAGTGTGGATGGTGGGTTCAGCAAGATGTCTGGATTTTTCTTCATGAAAAGCTGAGATGTCTTCAGCCCTCAAAACCTCTTCATCATCACTAAGGCAAAGGGCAGCACCTTTAGTCCTTCCTGAAGGGTCACACAAAGCAGTTTGCTGACTCTTTGGCTCCAAGCTCTCCTCTTCTGCTCTGGAAGAAGCAGTTTGCAGGCTTAAGGTGGAGCAGAGTGGGAAACCAGCATGGCTTTGGAGATAATGGGGCACCTTTAACCACTGCACATCAATGGCACTTAACTGTACCACAATGGCATGAAAAGGAGAGGCTGTCTGAGCCCTGGAGCTGTTTTGTTGCTCACCCTGTTTACCCCCTGTAAAAAGAGTAGGCCTCCCAAGCTTGAATGACAACTTCCACTGTGACAGTTTGCGTCTGCTGCCATGGGACGAAGATCCCTACAAAGTATGAATGCTGCCTTCAGCTATTTTCTCAAATCAGTTTCTGCTTTTTCAGCGGTCTCCAGCACAACAAGATCCATGAAATCAGAGCAGACACCTTTATGCAGCTGATGGTCCTGCGCTCCATGTAAGTATTGTCTGGCAGGGGAATGACTGGGCTTTTTGCTGGGGCAAGGGGAACTGTGAGCACCCAGCCAGGCTGATGTGGAGTTTCCCAACCCCAATCCCTCGGCCGCTGCTGGGGGGCTTTGCTGTCCAGTCCCTCTTCCACTTCCCCTTACAAAAGAACAGGACACAAACTCTCTCCCTGGCTTTCCTTCTGCATGCAGACACCCCCTGTAAATAAACTCATTACCTGCCAGGTCCCACACATGGACACTCTGCACCAACGTGCTCTAACAAAACGCTCCAACTCACATGTTGCACAGCACACATTACCAACACCTGCCTCCTAAATGCCCATGCGGACGTGGACCGGTGACAGGGGCTTACCTCAGTGTGCGTGAGCTGTAGCACCCCTTTCTCCACACGTGCTAGTCCTGGGCTGTGCACTCCTGCAGCATCCATGCAGAACATCCCATTTGATTTGGGACTGTGTCCCCACAACCCAAAAGCATATGTTAGACATATTAAGTGCACACAAGCATGCACATATCACACACACACAGTGACCTTTGCAGTAGACAGCCCACTTAAGTGCTCAGCACCTTTGAGAAGCTATTAAGGCTCCGCAGGGCATGATTCTCCCTGTGACATGTGGGAAGAGCCCTCCAAGTGCTGATGGTCTTTATTTACTGTTCTGTTATGAAGTGAACTGAATCGCATAAAAAAGCTTTTTCCCATGGTGCGGCAATTTGAGTGTCATTTAATAGGCCAGCATTCCAGGAGATCCCATGAGTGTCATGTACACCATGTTTATAACTGAACAGGAACACTCACGTATCACGTGTGACACTACAGACAAGCATGCAAATACAAGCATGCTGCTGCCACGCTGTAGTCACACAAACGTACAGATGACCATATAAGCTCTAGCGGTTGCCTTTGGGTATCTGGGCAGGCACCCCTGGATCCATTCAGGGCTGGAGAGATGTAGATATATGTAGGAGATTGCTCGTGTAGTCAGTCTTAGGAGAAGAAATGCTTCTTGATCTGGTTCCTCTCTGCTGATGACAGAGGGAGATGAGCCCTTTATCTCAGATGGAAGCAGAGGGTATCAAGGCTCCCCTCAGTGAATCCTCCTCATACCAAAGCCAACTGTACATGACAAGGAGACACTCCAAGATGACCTTGGTTCACCTTCCACACAGCTCCTAACCCTGTCTGCCCTTGCCCAGGCACCGAGCAGTATAACCACAGCAGGGATGCTCTGGCACTGACATAACCTGTCCACTGCTCTAAGGTTTAGCAAGTTAGCATAAAAGCTCTGAGTTTACAGAAATGAACCCAAAAAGGAACTTTCCCATTGGTCTTAGTAGAGGTTCTCCTGCGAGGCAAACTCTTCTGCCCTCTGTTAGAAACCACCCAATTATAGACCCAAACGTATTTGCTTCCAGGAAGCTGCAACGAGATAGAACTTGCTGCTGACCAAGGGGCTACAGGTCCCACATTTGCTCACATCAAAGCCCTTGACCTTGAAGAGTCAGCAGCTTCACTACCCTACTCTGCACCCACCCATCTTACTGGTATGTCCTTGCCTTGCAGAGACCTGAGCTGGAATTACATCCAGTTTATTCACCCTGAAGCCTTTGTGACCCTGCACTCACTCACCAAGCTGTAAGTTGCAGTGATATGTCTTTCACAGTGGGCCATGGACAGCGGGTATCTGAGGACATCAGACTGAGTCCCCAAGCTACCAGGACAGGGGGGTTGGAACTAGATGATCTTTAAGGTCCCTTCCAACCTAAACCATTCTATAATTCTATTCTATGATTCTATGACACCTGGCATTTAGATAACAGAAGGCTCCAGTGCGGAGGTGCATGTCTCAGCACTGACATGAGCAGACCAAGGTTTCCTGTCGGTATTAAAGGGATGATGAAAGTGCAGAAGGGGCCATCTTCAAGATGCTCTCACTCTGAACACTTAAACCTCCACCTTCTGATGCTTTCATATCTGCCTTAGATCCTTTATGAAAGATCCACATGATAGACCAGTTCAGCAAGAGTCATCGCAGACCATCTTTGCTGGCTCTGGAAGGGTCCCCAGTCCCCACGCCCTGGACTAATACTCTCGGGTACTTTATGGGCTGGGAGCTGCAGTCATACCTGACCTATTATAGGGGAAGTGCTGGGGGAAGAGATGCATGGGGCAGATCTGTGCAGAGAGAGGTAGATATCACGCAGAGCTTACAGTGTGGGTATTAACCCCTGCCCTTCATGTTCCTCAGGGACTGAAGTATCAATCCATTTGTGTACAGAGGATCCTGGTCCCCATGCAGCACCCAGCCCCATTTCAGCATCACATTTGAGGGATCAAGCAAGGCAGGCAGCATGGCTCTCCAAGCCTCTGCTTGGCTGAGATACCACTAGCAGCAAAATCCTGACCGTGGTCTCCCTGTCTGCTTTCCCTTCATCAGGGACTTGACTGATAACCAGCTGGTCACGCTGCCTCTGGATGGTTTGGGTGGACTGACCCATTTGAAGCTCCAAGGCAACCCAGCTCTCTCTGAGCCCTTCACCAAGGAGAGCTTCCCCAAAATGAGGTATTGGTGGTGTTGGCTCTTTCACTTCTGGCAGTCAGCACAGCCTGTATTTGCTTATAGCAATCAGCCTCCTGTTTTCCTTGTTTATCTCATGCTTTGCTCCATCCTTTCAGGCCAATAGGTTGAGGAAGCTTCATCTGCTGCTAACGCGCCTCTTCTTTTAAAGTCTTCCACGGGAGAGTGGCGATGCACTTACAGGCCCGCCACCCCCACCCCAAACACACACACAAGTGGAAAGCATGGAGCGGGCCCAGCTCAGGGCTCCTCTCAATGGAAAACATTCCCAGAAGCCAGTCCTAGCTAATGACATCCAGCTTTCCTTCAGTAAACTCTGTTTGTGTGGCCGTGCCTTGTCTGCTACGGATTAATGAGGAGCCTGAAGGGGTCAAACTAAGCAAGAAGAGTCTGCAAAACACTCTGAGCACAGAGCCGCACTGCAGGCTCTGGCTCTCCTGACCCTCCCTTAGTGGTAGGTATCCAGGGTGGCACCTGCCCTCAGGCTGAGGGGCACATGGTGCAGATGACTCAAATTCCCCTGAGGTGAAGCCATCTTTTCTTTGGGTCTCCCAGGTAGTTCCCTTGGAGCCAAGGATGCATGAGCTGATAATGCTCCCACTCATCTAGTATGGGATCCCAAGGCTGGAGCTTCTCAAATTCATACACCCACTGCTGGGGTCACAGGTCACTGCACCAACATTGGCCTTAGTAGCTCAGGTGTGATGAAAAGTGTGGAGCTTTCACTTCAGTCTGCCTCAGCAGTGGTGCCTGCAAGGGTCTCTCTTCTGACTTTTTTGACTTATCGTAGCTTGGATCTGCTGCATGACTGGTTTCCAAACAGCAGGGGATCCCAGAAGCTTCTGGGGGGCTTTCCACACCCAAGATGGCAGTCCCTTGTGCAGAGCAGGTCAAGTTCAGCACTTCCAGGGATGTTCCTCCTCTAAACTAATTCCATTGACATCTGTGGAGCTGGTTTGGGTTTGTACTGGAGAGACTGAGTCTGCCGGCGTTGTTCATTGAAACACACCAGGCGACGTACCCATTAACGTTTCCTATATTTTAGGGTACTGCCATTAAGTAGTCTTATTCTTGGGGCATATGTCCGGAGAAATCATCTGAGAACTGTTCTTAGCCATCCTGGGAGGATCTGTACCTCCCTACCACCTTTCAATAATAGGATTTAATTTGGAGTTTATAACAGGAAGCAAGCTTGTATACAGAGTTTCCATAGACTCCCGGGGCTCAGCCAGAAATGTTTGGGAGCTTAAAACAAAAGCATATTTTTAGAATATAGAGTTTCACCATATTTACTGATGTTGTCAGAAGACCTTAATTGTCTGGAAAACCTGAGGTCCCTTTGCCTTCATCAGCAGTCTTCCCAACTTCCAGCAAAGAAGCAGGAGTTTGCTGTTTTTGAAGAAAATACAGCTGCTGACTGATATCCTGGTATTTCATCCACATGATGTTCAGCTGCTGTTTAATTAACCTTGTAATACATGCTATAATTAACAACTAACAATTCTATATTCAAGTAGAAATCAGTCATATTAAAGTAACTTGCTACACTTGAGAGATCTGAGATTTCCCTGCCTGAGCTGGGAGGGGTGAGCCAGGCTGGCTCCAGTTTGGGGGTACTTCTTTGACCTTCAGCAACAAGCAGGGGGCCCTTGTACTTGCTCAAGCTCTCAGGAAGCTTCTCACGTTGAGCAAAAGAAAGGGTGCCCAGCAAAAAATGACCTTCAGGTAAAAAAATGAAGACTCTACATGTACATGGCATATTGCCAGAAGGCACGGGAACGAGAGGCTAATTTGGTATAGGGAGAACTGCAGAAAGGTTTTTAGGAATTATCCAGGAACTTCAGTGCAGTTTCCAAACCTGGTGTTTGACAACATCCTATTGACAGACAGTGTCTTAAGCACTAAAAGTGGGGCAGTGCAGAGACACCGTTGGGTGACTTAGGTCCATGCTCTGTCCTACATGGAGTCCTTTTCACCAGGGCAAAGTCCTGGTCCGGTGTAACCATCACATGATAGACTGGCTTTTTTCACATGTGGAAACTAAGCAAAAAGTGCAAAGCAATGGAAAGTCAGGTCATGGAAGTGACACACCTAAAAGTTCTGCTTTCTCCTTTTGCAGAGTCCTTGAGGTACCTTATGCCTACCAGTGCTGTGCCTATGGAAGCTGCAGCAGCTTCTTCAAGATGTCCAACCCGTGGGAGGCAGAAGACATGAGCCCTGAGGAGGAGGATGCCCACAAGAGGACCATGGAATTGTTTCCAGGTCATGCTGATAATCACTGTAAGTAAACTGGGCTGAATGGTGATCAATCTAGCGGCAGGGCCAAGCTGCGAGCTAGGATGCAATCCTGCATTTGCAGGAGTGGTCCCACTGCCGGCCATGGAGTTACACCTGCCCCAAGGAAGGCAGATTGATCCTTCTCCGGCTACGGTGGCCAGTTGCTGTGAATAGGCTTCAATTAGAAGGAGCTGATCTGGCACAGCCAAACCTTCACAATCTAACAGAAAGATCTGGCAGTCTTCAACAGCATGGGCACATTTGCTAATCTGGCCTTGCTGACTATCGAGGGAGGCTACCCAAGCCACTTAAAGGTGGCTGAGGCTACATGGGACAGCTTCCGGGCCTGGTCATTAGACTTCTGGGCAGTACGGAGCCTTTGGCAGGACATCAGTCTTTGGTGCTACAAACACAGAGGACAGACCCTAGGATTAATATGGATAAAAGAATGAACCCAAAGAACTGGAATGTGCAGCTGGTTGGAGGTAGAGAGACCTGTGTCTGTGCTACTCTTGTGTGCTTACCCTGATGCTACAGCAAAGGTCGGGGTTAGGTGTGAACAAAAGTAACATTTGGGGAATATGATGAGCTCAGCACATGGGGCAGAAGTGGCTGCACAGTTGAAGATGAGCAGCACTTTCTGTCCAAAAGTCAATTTATTCTGTGCTCCAAAATGCACTTCTGCATAGACCTCCATGAAGTCTGTCGCACGAGGCCAGCAGAGGAGTGTGGGAAGCAGCCAGGTGCAAAGCTGGTGTGATCCCTCTGCAAGGGCATCTCAGAATAATGTGAAGAAAATCATGAGCCCCTTTGCTTCCTCTGTAACTGCTGGAGGGTGGAAATAGCATTTCAGGACACAGCGTGCATGCTGCATTTGTTTATATGTTTGTGTAAATACAGAGGCCACATGAACTTCCGAGGTCTGAAACGCCCTGTAGGCAAAACCACATTGTGCCTTGTGCCGGTAGGAGATGGGGAGAGGGCTGAGTCCCTGGGGAGCACTTGACTCACCTGCTCCTGGGAGCATCACACATCCGGCCATAACCAAGGGCTCAGCAGAATCTCCTCCTGTGTCCTAAGCAGCCAGGACTAGATCTGGGGAGCAATACTGACCCAGAGCAGCTGGATTCTCTGTGTTACAGCAGTGATGGGAAGCAGGATGACCCAGAGACTTTATGACACAGCCAGCGAGTGAGTCACAAGCCCTGCATCCCTGCTCCTGCCATCTACCCTGCCCCGATCCTTCACAGACTGAGATTTAGCAACACAGACTGATTTAGCAACATAAAAAGTCCAGCCAGAGGCTAGCAAGTGTGATTCCTACCAGCGCGATGTGGCTCCTGGAAGCATGGTAGACTTGGTGGTTACACTGGGCAGACAGTACAGAGAAGCCATATGTTACGGTCATTGGTGCTGGAATTTCTTCTCAGCTGGGTCAGTTTTTCCATCATTAATGCAGCCCATACTTCGTGCATATAGTTGGGGTGTTTGCCCAGCAAACTGCAGCATCTGTGAAAAGACCTGGCTTGCAGCCAGGGCCCATAGTACTGCTTACAGACCTGCACTTGCTGGGCACCAAAGCATTAGATGTCTCAAAGGATACTCTCTCCTGGCGCCGTCAGCAGACCATTACCTACCACAGGCTCCCAGGCCTCCAAGCCAGTCTCAGCCTCATGGATTATATGTGTCTTCATGAGATATTAGGACCAGAGGGTAATGCTGACTGATTTTAAAATGTGCCAGATGAGACTATTAGCAGCTCATAAAGGCTCACATTTTCAGATGTTAAAGCACTGGATTTCTCTTGAAATTTCAAACCACAGAGGTGCAAGTATGAAATGCACAAGAATGTCCTTCGTTACTATGTGCATCTTTTGCAGGTGACTCTCCTTACCATTCAGCAATGCACAGTCTACTCTTGACCATGAGGGTTTTGTGATATTGTTATTTTACTTAATTATTTGTTGCTTTATTTCCGGTCCCAATGCTTCCTTTCTGATGGTCATCAGTGGTATTCAGCTGCGTTATATGAATCTTGTAACACTTCCTCATTAAAGAGGAAAAAAGCTCCCAAACATTCCTTCCATGCAAGAGAGAAAGCGGTCTCGTTAAGAGGAAATAACTCGGGGCTCTGTCCCTGCCATGTACAGCCAGGCTCGTCAGGGCGCCTGGATGCTGTGGGAGAACTTGTGAGAGGGATGGGGCATGCTTCCAGATGGCCACGTCCTCTCAGCCTTGCATAGTGCTTCCAGCAAGGGACTGAGGAGCCCTGTATGAACAAGCCCACAGAACCTCACAGCCGGGTGGTGAAAGGCAGCTTGTCCCAGGCAGACATGAAGGGGCAAGAAATGCGTCCCCAGTGGCACAGCCTTGCTCCAGCAGCCAGGCAATGCTGCCTCCTGCAGAGTGTCCTGCACCTGCATCCAGCAGCCATCCCTCAGCTGAGCCCAGCACCCACAGGACTGTCTGACTCCAGCCACAGAGCGCACGTGCTGCCATGGACCCCCGATGGCAGCTCAGCTCTTTGCCATCCTCCCAGGGCCCCTGATACCCAGGAACCCCCTGGACACCACCCAAGTGTGTCCATTGACATCCGAGTAACAGCCAGCTGAGGCCCAAAGGAGTGTGGTTAGCGCATGTCTCATCACACTGCCACCTTGTCATGACAGATATTTAAGGTCCCGTTTCCAAAACTGTTGGTGCTTGGGGTAAGTCTCTATGGATTGTAATTGGTGGTGTTTAGTAGATACCCCTGCCCCAAGCCTGTCCAGTGTGACTAGGCAGCAGCCCAAAGATGGCTCGGGGGCTTGTCATGCAGGACATCCACCCAACACCACCCCGGCAGCTCGCTCCTGCCACCCTCCCAAAACTGGCTGCAGAGGGAGGAGAGGCAAAGCGCAAGTACCACTATTGCCACAGGGCATTTCCATCACTGTCCCAGCCCCCCCCCCTTGGGGACCATTGGTTTGAGGATAGAAAGGGATGTATTTACTTAGAAGCATATGTTTGCAATAATGGAACAAAGCTATAAAAAGTGAGAAGACAACACACTTGTATGGTTATCCTTGACAATAGGACACTGCTTTACCCAGTCCAGCACCTCCATTAGCTTGTAAAGCTGACTAATTAACTTTTTCAAACACCCAGCAAACCCTGGAGGGTCCTTAGAGTGACACTTTTCCTATTTCTGTCATCCAAGAAGCCTACTCAAGTCCCCCGAAAAGCACCTGCCAGGCCCCTTGCAGCCACCCGTGCCCTAACTCTGAGAGAAAGAGCAATTATCTACACACCCCGTGTGGGGACTGCCCCGGCTAAGGCACACAATAAAAAAGGGGAAGAAGCATCCAGCCCAGTGTTTTTTGTTTTACTCCTTCTCCAGCAATTCTCCTCCTTTTCCTCCCACTTCGGTGTTGGTACAGCCAGCTGGGAACCATTTTCCATGGAAAGGGCACTACTAGCAAAGTGAGTTTCTTCCATAAGGCCTCAGAAAGTGGAAGTGCCTCAGCAAAATTTACATAAATAAGGGCTACTTCAAAAACAATGCAGTCTGCCTTGCTAGAACAAAACAGCCATTTTCTTTTCTCTACACTTCCCAGGCTGGGAGAAGTGCTGATTTCCAGCAGAGAGAGGTACATTTTCTGCTTTGAATCCCGCTGTGCTGGCCAAGGATTGCTTTGCAATTCACAGCTAGCACAGTGGTCCAGGCAAAACAAAAGATCACTCCTTCACTTCATGCAAATGTTTAACCTATGCTTAAAAACAGCCTTTTTGCATTCTGGCCCTGTGAAGAGAAAAGGGATGGGGGCAGTTTACACTTTAACACTACCGTGGCAGAGGGGCAGAGAAAGTGCAAGTCTCTGCATTGATTTGAGTATCATGACTGCACATCACAGCCTCTGCACTGGGGATGGAAAAGACACTGGAGATTTGTAAGACTATAAAATACAAGGAGGAAAAATTTTTCCATCCCACTGTGAGTGTTTTCTTGCCAGACTCCAAAGCAGCAGTAATATTTCAACTCTTATACAGACAGATTTAAAAAATGGCATTTTTTTTTCCAAAGCTCACTGAAGCCGAGAAAGCCACAATGCTTGTCAGGAGGCACTAAAGATAGCGCGTTATTTGTCATCATTCTTTAATCAAATAATCCCAGTCATATCGTCAAACACAGGCAGGGAGCAGACCTCTTGAAAGGCACTGTTTCTAAACAGATGAGGCAAATAAATCCCACTTAAGTTAGCCGTATCTTCAGCACTCTGGAAACTCACCTTCCTGGCCAGTGCCTGAGCTGCCAGGTGCACACCTGGGCACCAGCATCCATCCATACCATTCAAGGGAGAGTTCAATGTACAGCCACAGATGCAGCTCCCTGGCTATCGGGCTGTGGCAAGCAGAAAACACATCCTTTCCCCTTCCTCCTGCCCGCAGAAAGCCCTCCAGAGATCTCCACTGGGAGCAGAAGGCCATGCTGGTGCCATGGGTGGGGATGGTGCAGCGGGACAGCAGCTGTCCTCACTGTGTCCCAGCACTGTGAATTAGTGTTAGTTTGAGAAGAGGAACAAGGAACAAAGCAGAAAATCATGTCTTGGATTAGATTAAGAGAATGCCATTCTCCTTGGTGATGACCTACACCTACAGGCCATCAAAAACACAGCTGAGATCTCAGCCCCTTTCTCTTCCAGCAGCTTCTCCTTCAGCCAGGGAGTCTCTGCCTGACCCCTGGAGAGCCCAAGCCTGGCTCAGGGTGCAGCTGCCAGCGTGATGGAGACGCTGGCCCAGCAGGCTGGGCTCTGAGGGCAGTGCAGTCTGGTTGCATAAACCCCACAGATCTAAAGTCTGCAGGCACGGGCAATCAGTCTGCCTTTAAGCAAATCCAGGACTGGGAACCTCCAGGGGTAAAAACAAGGCATCACAGTCCCAAGAAATCATAGGACATAAAATAAAGCAATAAATGTCGGGTTTTCTTGTCTTTTTGCTTCTGAGCTGTTTGGTGGTGGTGGTTGCTGATGAAGAATTTGTGCTGCAAGTAGAGGCTAACGGCTCTCTTTGAACAAAGCTCCAAAGTCCTTGTTGATGAACTAACACTGGACAAGGCCTGCCCAGAAAGCTTCCATTTAGAAGATGCATTTGAAGGCTTTGTTTTCTGTAACCACATATGCCAGAATATTTCTTTATTTTTAATAAAGCATGCTGGGAGGAGGCATCTGCAGTCACACAACTCTGGGATCTGGGGCTCTTACAATTCAAATGTTGGGAGTAACCTAAAAACAGAGGGGTTGGCCACATTGCAACCCACCACCATTTACTAGACCTTCTCCCTCTACAGCAGTGACTGCAGGGAACAAACTGGACACCAGCAGCTACTTTGAACTTGTGGTCTGGGAACTGGCTGGGAAGGTCTGTGTTGAGGACAGGCAGTGGGAAAAGCTTCTGGCCCAGCTAGCCCTGATGGCCCTGCTCGTTCTTTGAGCACCATTTCTCTGTTGTTTTCTCCTCAGATGACCTAGATGCAGATGACCTCCAGCTGGACCTCGAGGAATCAAAGCTGCACCCCACTATTCAGTGCACACCAAGCCCTGGTGAGCAGACAGGGAAACCTTTGCTTTTAATACAACAGGGATCCTTTGAGCTTCTCTAAGTCCCCAGGATCCCACGACCCTTCCTGCAGTGTCTCACAGAAGTGCAGATCAGAAGCCTGAATGGTTGGGCTCCAGCCATTCTGGGGACAAGTGAGGAGCTTCCTTCTCCCACTTGGAGGTAGCTGGCCTCCTATAAGGAGAGGACAAGGTCATGGTATCCCTGACCAGGAATCCCAGGTATCACCAGCTCCTCCATCCACCAACCTGCCCACAGTCAGACTTTGGCTCTCAAGAAGTTCCTGTTCCCTTGCAAGAGTTAGACTTTGCTTTGTCCTAGCCAGCCCAGACTATCGCATGACAATACCTTGTCCTTGATCTCCTAACCATACTTGCAAACTGCAGGGATACTTTACTCTGTTTCCTGGGAAAGGGAGTGAAGGGAGATGCCAGCAGGTGCAGGCTGGCTGGGAGACAAGGAAGCTGCCTTCTGATTTTGTCCCCATTCACAGCTCAGTGGTGTCCTACACAAGAACAGCTGGAGACTGGAGAGTCCTGGCTCCATCCAGGCAGCTGTAGGACACCGGCAGAGATGGGGTTTTTGCCACTCATCCCATTGAGTTAGCTGCAAAAGAGACAAGAAGGAACAAGATTTTAGCAGAGGGCATGCCCTGCTGCCTGTGTACAGAGGTGCTGGCTCTCTGAGGGCAGCCAGCCAAAGACCTCCACCCGCTTTGAGCTGAACAAGATTTCTCAGTTTCCTCTAGTTTCTTTTGCTCTCTGCTTCCTAAAACTTGGCCCATCCTGTTTATGGCTTTGCTGAGCCCCCACCCTGAGCCCCTCGCTGTAACTTCCGAAACCCTCTCAGAGGCAACTCCCTCTCATTGCACAAACTCTCCCCTCTCTCTTCTTTTTCCTTTGGCAAACAGCATCCACACCAGCCCCCTTTTTATCCCACCATGGTCTTCCCTTACTCACACCCCTTTCTCCCCATGTCCATCATCCACCATTCTTTCTCCTGACATTTCTCCATGTTCTCCTTGCCCAGGCCCCTCTGTCCCTTCCTTTCCACCTGTTATGGTTTGAGAAACCCATTACGATTTATTGTCGTTTAGACAATCATTCTATCACCTGATGACCCCTCCCCACCCAGGAAGAGGAATTGGGGAAAAACAAGGAAACCTGGGGTTTGAAATATAAACAGATTTAATAGAATAAGACTACATAATTAACATTAGTAGCACTAAAGAACCAATATTGATCTCGATACCAATACAGAATATGCAAAGATTATACTCAGCCTATTCTATCAGTAGAAAGCTGTGCACTCTCAGGAGGGGACAGCAAATGTTGGACACTGCAAGCTCTACGGCTTCAGGAGGAAGGGAAGGGCTCAGAGGTCCAGCACTGCGGCAAGAAGTTCACTGGACCACCACCACCAAGGGAGAGAGAGAACTTCGCAGCAAACTTTCTAATTTATATCGAATGTGCCATTCGTTGTATGAAATAACCCTGTTGGCCAGCTTGGGTCCAGTGCCTGGGTCTCATTCCTCCTCATCCCTGCACCTGGCAAGCTCGAAAACACAAAGACCTTGAAACCCACATACTATAGGTGGCTATAAACGACATATTTTCACAAATTCACACTAGAGTCTTCTAAAAATGCAGTTTTTCCAAGCATTAGAAGACAAATTAGTCCCATGTCACTCAAACCAGGACACCGCCCCAGCTCCCTCCCTCGATTCCTCTCCGCCTGCTGTTTCTCCCCTCCTGCTTTAACACTTCATCTCATCTTGGCCATTCCCTCCATGCAGAGGTCATTCGTGCAGAAACAATAAGACACCACTTAGCCAAGGTCTTGAGTATAAGGGCAGAGGTTGGCAATTGTCAGAGCTGGATGCAGCATCCTGCCATCTCTCGCATGTCTCCACACCCCTGACTCCAAGATCCCAGGGGGTACAATGAGAAAGAGCAGCTGATGGCAGAGGGGCCCAAATGTCTGGCTGACACCAGCCCACAGAAATGTAGGGCACTATGGTCATGACTTTCTTTGGACAAAGGCCCACTTGGAGCTCAGACTCTACCCCATTGAACAGGATTCAGCGTAGGGCAGGTGTGGGACATGAGAGCAAAAAGGCTTCGCCAGGCCCTGACTTTTTTACATTTTAGGAGCTCTGATAAGTTTGCCATTTCTCACATTTCACTTATGACCTCTCTCTGCTCCTCATTTCTGCCCTGGACAACATGTGAGAGAAGGACCTGGTCAGTATGCCAGAGGCACCCCAGTGTGGGAACAGGAGCACAGGGGAGATGGGACAGAGCCAAGAGGCAGCACTGCTGCCACCCTGCTGCAGAAGAGGGCAGACAATGTTGTATGCTCCTCTCCAGCCCTCAGCATTCAGTAGGAAAAGGGCTGGTGAGGCCAGGAGAGGGCTCGGACCTAGCTGCTGCTCCGAGCAGCACCACTAGAGCAGAGCAGTATATTCTGAGTTTAACTTTGGGGTTTGTTTTCTTCCAGGTCCCTTCAAGCCTTGCGATCACTTGTTTGAGAGCTGGATCATCCGTCTGGGAGTCTGGGTCATTGTTCTTGTCTCGGTGCTCTGCAACGGACTGGTCATTCTGGCTGTCTTTGCCTCTCCCAGCTACCTCTCACCACTTAAGTTCATCATCGGCTCCATAGCTGGAGCCAACATGCTGACTGGCATTTACTGCAGTATGCTGGCTCTCGTTGACGCCCTGACCTACGGCCAGTTTGCCAAATACGGTGCCAGGTGGGAGACCGGCACAGGCTGCAGGGTGACAGGGTTCCTGTCGGTGTTTGCCTCCGAGGCTGCCATCTTTCTGCTGACGTTGGCTGCAGTGCAGTGCAGCATTTCAGTCTCCTGTGTGCGGGGCTATGGAAAGTCACCCTCCTTAGGCAAGGTCAAGGCTGCTGCCTTTTCTTGCCTGTTGCTGTCTTCTATGGCTGCCGTTCTGCCTCTCTTCTCCATTGGGGAATATGGAGCATCCCCTCTCTGCCTCCCGTATCCCATCCCAGATGGGAAACCCGCCACCCTGGGCTTCACTGTGGCCTTGGTGATGACAAACATGCTCTGCTTCCTGACTATCACAGGCACCTACATCCGACTCTACTGCAACCTGCTGAAAGGGGAGTTCAGCGCTGTCTGGGACTGTGCCATGGTCAAGCATGTGGCCTGGCTGATCTTCACCAACTGCCTCCTCTACTGCCCAGTGGCCTTCCTCACCTTCTCCTCCACACTCAACCTCTTCCTCATCACCCCAGAAGTCATCAAATCTGTCCTCCTTGTGGTCCTGCCCCTGCCCGCTTGCCTGAACCCTCTGCTCTACCTGCTCTTCAACCCCCACTTCAGAGATGACCTCCGCCTGCTAAGGCAGAAGGGCCAGGACAAGGGGAGATACCCCCAGTCCTGCGGGGTTGATGACATGGAGAAAAGCTCCTATGACTCCACCCAGGCTCTGGTGAGCTTCTCCGACATTGACCACATATTCGAGGCACCTGATTCCCTGGGAGTACACCCCATCCTCGACAGCTACAGCTTCCCCTCCATGACACTTGTCCCCTGCCAGCAAAGGGTGGGCACCAGGGGGAAGGAGAGGGGCTTCCCTGAGCATTGTCCCTGCCTCAATGACAGTGACATGCTGATTGCTTCAGAGAGTCGAGATCCGGCTGGCAGCAGCCTCCGGATAGCCTTCTTCCCCTCCCCACCCACACCGCCCTACACGTCTCACTTATAAATCTTCTCTGAGTAGCCGTGCAGAACAGCCCCACACCACACACTGAGGCCCAGCCCCAGCACCGGGTGGCCAGCAAGGTGACAGCAGGCTGCTCCATGTAAAGCACCAGTACAACCCACCTACCCACACCCCCCATTATATCTGCCTGGGCAACCGGCACGACTCTGCCAGCTGCCACTTGCCTGGAAGGGCTCTGACTGAGCTCCAGATATTCAAGACTGGCCATGGGAGGAGATAAACCCCCTGTGCAAGTCTTTCCCTTGCTAGGGACTTCCTGGGAGAGAGCCCCACCACCTCAGGAGATGGGTCAGGGAGACCCTCCTCCTCATCATCCTACAGCATCGCAAGCCAAGAGGAGCCTCCAGCAAAGCCAAGCATGTCTTCTCAAGGCAGAGACGTCTTAGCAAGCAAAAGTCATTGTTCTGTGGCCGAAACACATGGAAATGGCCAACTGCAATGATGTGGCCACCCATAGGGACCTCAGGCCTTGTCCTCCAGGCTCCTCTGGAGGTCCCACAGAGCCCTGGTACGGGCTTGTGTCTGCCCCACACCATCGCCTGGAAGAGCAGAGGAAGTGGGTTAAAAGCAGTGTGTCCATGTGTGCACCTGAGGTTTGGACTACCTCCATTTTGGGAGGCTTTGCTACGTCTACTGGGAGCCTCATGGGTTGGGCAGGACCCCCACTTTCAGATGATACCAGGACCTGGGGATGCTCAGCCCCACTTTCAATCTGCCCCACAGTGTCTAACAAGGGCCCTCTGTACCCTAAGGCAGCCAAATCCAAACACCTCCCTGGATAAATGTACGTGCGTTGCCTGGGGTCACTTCAGCAGTGCCTGGCCAGGGTGCCCAAGGGAACACCAGGCTCCCTCCACCTTCATTATTCTTTCCACCTTCGCACACTGCAGCACACCCAGGGCACTCCTGCCTATACCCACCTGGCTTCTGGTCAGGCACACTGGAAATGGGGTCTGGCTCCCTCACTGCCCCTAAACCTCACTCCTGGAAGAGGCTGTTGGTTCTTGGGTACATGTCCTCCATGCAGAATAGCCATTTTGGGGGCTGCACTTGCCCTCCCCCATTTTAAGGGCAGCTCATGTAGAAGGAGGGATCAGAAATCAGCCCTGTGGGATGCTGGCATCAGGAAGACACAAGCCACTGGGAACAGTCTCAGATTCACTCCCTGCAGCTCAGGGATCTCCCAAATCCATCCTCTCCATCACAAACCCTCCCACTGCCACCCAACGCAGCAGGGAGCCCACGGGCCCTGGGCAAAGCTTTGGTTCTGCTGACGTTACTGCAGCTGTGTAAGTCATTCATTCTTGTGAGATAATAAATGAGCCCTGTTGGTGACCAGTGGCTGGCATCTGTCCTCTTGCACGTGAAAAGCACCTTGTTGGTTCATTCAGTGGCTGGCTGGCTGCCTCTCTCAGCCAAACCAGGCTACTGCTGCTTGGATGCTGTCTGTATTGGCTGAGTGAGGACTGGGAAATTGCACTGTGTCCACAAGAGCTAGCACCATCCTCCCCACACTCTTCTTCAGAGGGAAGAGCCAAACTACTTGCCTTTATGTAGCAGAATTATATCACAGGTGTCCCTCTGCAGACTCCACAGACCAGACCCACCTGGTTGCACCTCTGATCTTCCACTCAGCTGCATCTAATGTCTGGGTTCATAAGCAGGATGGAGTCTGCTGCATAAAAGTTTAGGGACATCATATCACAGGGTCTCCCATGCAAAGACAGACTCCCAGCCAGAGCCTAGGGCTGCTTCCCTTCTCTTCACATAAGCCCCATAGTCTTATCTCAAGAAAAACTTGAGATATCATCAGGAAATCAGAGGAATGAGATCCAAAGATTAGAGAAGAGGATGGGTACCCCAAATTTAGTGACAAATCCAAAGCTCTGCTATGCAGTCTGGGTAGAACTACAAAAAATAAGCCCTGTTGTAATACTTGAATACTGATCTAGACTTCTGATATCCTACAGATGCTCAAAATCAGTTCTCATGCTTGGCTCATTAAAAACACTGAGCCACTTTTCTTCCATTTCCTTAGGGCTGCCCTGGGAAAGACTCATAGCTAGTTCCATTTGCAGAAATAAAATGCTCCTTCAGAAGTGGGATTATACATCCCCAGCATAAATCCAAATTCCCCAGCACATATCCTAACTCCTAAGGAAATGCCTAATTATAAGATACCCCCCCCAAAAAAACACTGACATTGACACAATAAGCACCGTTACAAGTCACAGACTAAACGCAGTGGCCAGTCCAGGCCAAACCACGATGACTCTCTTGCCTGAAATCCCCTGCACTGCACTGCTGCCAGGAGTATTCATGCCACATTAGCAGGCATTAAGGTACCAAAAACACCTGACAAACAGCTGTCCGCAATGGATGGAGTGCATGAGCTCTCCACGGGCACTGTGCCATCAGGGAACAGTCACACAACAGGCAGCAGGAGCTGAGCAGCACTTGGGACAACAAAAGCAGGATGCTGCACGGTCAGTGTAGAAGAAATTGAGTCCCCAGTTGTCCCAGCTGGTAGATGGGGTTCCCAAAATGTATAGATGTTATGCACACTTCCTACACACATGTCACTGTGCACAGACAGGCTGCCATGGCTGGAGAGACTGCAGTGTAGAGCCAACAGCTTCCTCTTGGGATTACACAAATTACCGCCCTCATCCAATCTGCCTGTCCCTTATACAGTCTCAGCTTAGCTGGGCACATCCCGCTGCGATGTTGTCATAGGTGTCTCAGGTGGTGGCCACCACAGGGTAGACCAACTAGCAAACAACGTTACAGACATCCTTCATGGTACTGAACACAGAGGAACAGGTGAGTCTGAAATCAAGACCGGTAGGAGTCTGACACAGCCAGATTTCCGGGGCTCATGCTCATCGCATCTGGAGCTGGCTGAAGAAGAGGAAGAGAGTCTGAGAGTGCCCAAGCCCGGAAGAGATAATGACAGGTTGATGCACACACAGACACTGTCCTTCCCAAGAGCAATAACGTTTCCCCAGGAAGCTGTGGAAAACTTCACTGCAGTAAAAGCCCTCTTGAGTATGTGGGCCCCTAGTAGTCAATGTGGGACTGCCCACCCCCTCTCTCACAGATGAAGCAATGGCCAGCAGCCCTGCTGGTCCTGTCTGTGCTAGAGCACAGCACAGCGCAGTCCAGCTGAGCCTTGCAGCACCTCACTCCATCCCTCGGGGCATCCACAGTAGATGCTGCTCATGTACATCCTGACCATTAGCCCCTGCTCATCCATAATCCCTGCTTCACCCTGTCTTCTACCTCACTTGTGTCTTCAGGCACACAGCTGGAGTGTGTCCCCTGTGAAGGGGACATTGCCTATGCCAAGGAAGACTGCTGGGCACCTCTGGGGAAGGAAGGGACTGGGACAGGACCAGGCCACCCCACAGGGCTTTAAGCCCAGAGAGCAGACACACTGCAAAGCACAGAAGCACTTCATTGCTGTTCAGTGTGTTACCTTTTCCCATCAAGGCTCCATAGGCTGCCTCCAGAGAAGCTCTGGTGAAACAGTCGCCTCGCAAAGCCAGTGCCCATCTCATGGCAACCCAGGAACTGCCCACCCCAAAGAGAACAAAACTACTGTGTACAGATCCTGCGCAATGCACCAGCCAGCACCCCCTCTTCTAGCCCGCAGAGCGAGCTCTCATCAGGCTCAGAGCCCTTCCTCATGGTACTTCTGCACAGACCAGTCTCCTTGCTTCACTGAGTATAAGCTTGTCATGGAGCAGGGATGAGACCTGTTGCCGCTGCTTCCCCAGGGCCACGTGGAGCCCCTCAGAGCCCATTTAGAGCAAATACACCCTGAAGCCCTCTCTGAACTGTGGCCCTGGCAAGATTAGTAAAAGGAGAGAGAATAAACACAGAGCATGTTCTGTCCTGGCCCACAGAGGTGCCTGAGAAACAGTGAGAGCTTATGGATCTCCAGAGGGGCAGGAAACAAAAACCATCATCCTCCCCTCTGCTATTGCAGGCCATAAATCCCGAGTATGAACTCTGGCAAATGCTCATTAAAGTGCCTTTCATCACATCTCTATGGGTGCGCACATGGCTTTCCATCCTACCAAACACTGTATTCAACAATTATTAAAAACAAAAGTAAAAGCAATCCTACACCACTCCACCTCCCTTCTTAGCAGCTGGTTTGGCCCTTACTGGTGCCAGGCTGAGCACCTTCAAGCAGCTCATCCCTCTGCCAGTCATTAGGAAACGGAGGGTAACCCTGCTGCTCCACAGGCAACACAACCAGCCTGGATTTCCCTGTCCCATGGGCAGTTGGGAGTCAGCATGCACTATGTAAACCCCTGTTGGGCAACCAACAGAGGTATGAACAGACTTCTGCAAGCCCAGAACAGAGGGAAGTTCTTGCTCCCCATCCTCCACCAGCAAGAACTCATGAGGCTGCTCTTCTGCCTTCTGGACTAAGCTTTGGCAGTGAGATACCACACTGTCTGGATATCCGCCTTTCAGATGATGCTCTTCAAGGCCACCAAATGTTAGCATGGGCCTCCCAAGAGCAACCAGAGGTCCCTGAGGCATCATGAGCTCTTTTCATTGGAGACAAGGCTCTCCTGGATTCCAGCCTTTGGAAGGGGATGTATGCAACTAAGAAAGTTAAAGAGAACTTGAAGTCTGGCCCCCTTCCCATAGCAAGATTGCTCCTGGTTGGAAGAGGTCTGGCTGTCAAACAGCCTCAGACAGCAGGCAGTGAGTTTCACCTCATGTTTGGACAACTAGAGCTGGTCTGTGAGTCCCAATGCAGTCAGGATGCAGTATGCATGTGATGAACTGGGTTGGCATTCCCCCCCACCTCAGCTCGTGGTCCTGGGCCCCCTCTGACACACCAGAGTTTTCCAGGAGCTAATGGTGGCACACTTTGCAGGCACTGCCTACATCAGCCTGAGTGAGCAAGAGGGCACAGAGGTGGTGGGACACGTTGAAAGGGAGGAGAACGAGGCCACACTGCCTTGTGCGTTACATTTCGGCTGATGTGCATATTCCAGGCAGAGGCCCTCTGGGTAGCTGGATGACATGCAGAGCTGCTCTGGAAGCCATTGACAGGGTTGGGCACCTTTGAGGTTTCCCCTGCACGTCAGCAAGGCACTGTCAGGACACCCTGAAGGGGAGAGACAGCATGTTTCAGGGAGGATTTGGGCCCTGAGGGACCCGGAAACATTGTCTAACAGGACAATGCAGAGGCAGTTTGTAGGCACTCTCAGATGTCAATTTTTCACTTGTCCAGCCCTCACGGCTGTAGATGTACAACTCCTCTGAAACAAAGCTAGTGAAGCAAACCCCCTACAGTATTATTTTTTCAATCTCATTGTTTTTTCCACCAGTGTTGTGATTTCTGGAAGCCTGGGCCATGATTTGGAACTCTTGGGATGGCAGCACTGCCGCAGCCATGGGAATGCAAATGATGAGAAGCAAGCTCTGCATAAGATTGCAATATCTGGTACTAGCCTCCTTGGAGGCCAGAGAAAAACAGAAGCATTTTGGAGAATGCAAGCCCATGTTTGTGACTGAGATAGACCACATGGCAAGTCTGGCAGCTGACCTCAGCAGTTTCAGGTTATACTGTGAGCTCCCGAAGGGTTAATGCTTTTTCCCTGCTCTCCAGTGACACAAAACCATATTCATATTTTCAGACAATCTTTTCCAAACGTGGTCCAAGAACCATTATTGTTCAAGACCTGATTGGGAACTTCCAGGCTATCACATTCCCACAAGATTTGCTGTTTTGAGCTCCTGGAAGCAAAACCAAGGCATTTCATCTAAACTTTTTGTCTGTAAATATTTTGTTAACTGTAATTCCTGCTGGGACCTTTCCCCTGCCATCCAGACCCAACATTTCTCCATATGGACACTGCACTCCCAGCTTTGCATCCCCACACACCTCTTCCTTCCGCCACAGACCCCAGGAAGAGGATATTGGCTGGTGTAGGCACAGACAGTCCGATGCCAGACCATCAGGGGGACCAAACATGTTGGCTTTTGTTCTCAACGTCAAAGACCTTGTGATCTTCGATGTCCACTGGCAATGGTGTAGTTTCCCTTGTACCTGCTGCATTCTATGGTCTGTGTCAGACTGGCACAGAAAAAGGTGAGATCTGATCAATAACCTCACAGAGGACTTTTAACTACAAGGGACACTGGGTTTGACCCTAAACAGAGCAGGGAGCCAGGGCAGAGGATGGAGCAACTGCTTCGTGGCATCCTGTGTTGCCAAGGAAATGGCACAGCATGCTTCACTCCTCTGCTGTGTAAAGGCCACACTGCTTTCATGCAGCAGAGCACTTAACGCCTTTAGGCATGAGTCTGGTAATTGAGTGTTCCCAGGAATGCAGTCAAAGCCACAAATTTGTCTGAAATCTACCTTGCTTCCAGCTGCACGCTTCCCATACCCAGAGGAGGGAGAGGCACCACTTTGAAAGGTGGTAGGCAGCAATGTGGTGCAGAGGAGGCAGGTTTGCAAGGGGTTGAGGAGTTAACAGTTTGTTCTGGTTCCTCAGGGAATGCCAGTACATTCTCCCACTGCTATGCTGGGAAATATTATGCTGGGAAGCAGAAGTATTGTGGGAAGTATTCTTCTAGATTTCTTAAGCCTTGGATGAAAACGAAGTATGTGCAAAGTCTCTCCAGTTGTAATTCAAGGTATACCAGTAAACTCGAGATCCTTGCTCATTGTCTTCTCTTCAGATGTATCTAGGATGTCATTGTATAAGCAACTGTCAAGTTGACCCTTGGAAAAAATCACAGAAAAAGCTAAGTTCCTAATGTCAAAAGCCAAACTGGAAAAAGAAAAAAGCTCCAGCTTCCTGAATGCCTCAAAACTGGAGTAACTTCCTTGTAATTAGTGAGGAAGAAGAATCACACTCAAATACCGGCCAATCATAAACCAAGTTAAACACAGTAACCTCTTCTGTGGCACCTCCCCCAAGACCCACAGGGCTTAAACAACTAAGGCTTGGCCAGGCAGATGGTCTCTAAGTAATGGTCACTATTAACAATGCATAGGTGCTTAAAGATGCAGAAAGACATGTTTTCTGAAGCACTTTGGTACTTACTTATGATTGGAAACAAACATCTAGGATTTGTATGACTGCTATTAAGGTCTGAATGTGGAGTGAATGATGGAGGGAGTTGGGGATTGCTGCAACTAGCTCTTTTCTTTCCCTGATACGCCCATTCTGCAGCTACCCAGGGAACCAAGCAGCAGTCCCCACCTGGGAGTGGAGTTCGTTTGTCTTTCCCACTCAAGACAGTAGGTGTGCATGTAAGAATGCAGACAGCACCCTAATATCAGAACTACTCCAGCTAGGGCGGTCTGCCCTTTAAATACTCGATGCAGGTGGATGCAGCTCCTGCTGCATGCACACTTGGGACACAGAGCACGTAGTGTGTCCCTGCACATGGGCTAGCCACCTTCCCCATGCTAAAGTCACAGAGCTCTTGAAATGTTCTTGAAACGCTGGTCACTTGATGGAAGTTAGGAGTAAGTGCCTCTCTGAGAGTTCCCACCTCTCAGCCTTCAGCTGGTTGTTGGGCACAAGAACACAGAGAGTGCATAGCATTAGCTACCTGTGGCGAGTATTGCTCGGAAGCAGCAGCTGATGTGTCATTCCTTCCAGAAGTGATGAACAGCAGTTCAAGTGCTTCCTTGAACAGCCTGAGGGGAAGAGCAAAGCACCGATCTCTTGAATGGCCCAGCAACAGCCAAAACTATATGCTGTGCTGAACTGCAAGCTAGGGGAACATTGTCCTCTCTCTCTTTATACTCCAGATAAGCTTCTTCTGCCTGCTCATTTATTTTCTCCTAAATTTTAATAATGACAATAATTAAATATCGTACTTTTTTATATTAATTGTTCTAGTGGTGGGTAAGAACCTATCAGGCATAGTCTGCTTTTAAAGATAAAGTATTTCCGTCATTCTTATCACTTATTCTTAAGGATAACTCCACACTATTCCAAATCTACATCAAGAATAACCACAAAATCACAGAATCTGAATCACTGAAGTCAGAAGGGACTTCTCAAGATCACCTAGTCCAACCTGCTTACTCAAGCAGGGTCATCTACAGCAAGTTGCCCAGCACTGTGTCCAGTCAGATTTTGAATATCTCCATGGACAACAACCCCTTTGAACAATCTATTCCAGTGTTTGACCACCCTCACAGTAAAAAAGTGGGGGTTTATGTTCAGATGGATTTTTCTGTGCTTCAAATTGCACCCATCGCCTCTTGTCCTGTCACTGGGCACCACTGAGAAGGGTCTGACTCGCTCTTCTTCATTCCCTCCCATCAGCTATTTATACACATTGATGAGATCCCCCTTAGCCTTCTGTTCTCCAGCCTAAACATCCCAGCTCCCTGAGCTTCTTTTCGTATGAGAAATGCTCCAGGCCTTTAATAACTTTTGTGACCCTTCACTGGACTCTCTCCAGTAAGTTCATGCCTTTCTTGTACTGAGGAGTCCAGAAATTGACACAGTACACCAGATGTGGCCTCACCAGTGCTGAATAGAAGGGAAGGATCACCTCCCTCTGTCTACTGGCAAGGCTCTTCTGCATGCAGCCCTGGATGCTAAGTGGCCTTCCTTCCCACAAGGGTGCATTGCTAGTTCACAGTCAGCTTGTCGTCTACCCAGACCCCCCCAGGTCCTTCTCTGCAGAGCTGCTTCCCAGCCAGTCAGCCTCCAGCTCGTACTGATGCACGGAATCATTCTTCTTCCTATGTAAGCCTATGCATAGTCAAGAAAAGACTCTACATGGGCTGTTCTGTCTTTCTATACTCTGTAAATGCTATTGTATGTATATTTGATTTCAGACACGTGCACGCACACACACAAATACCCAGTAACCATGAATATGTGCACATTATTCACTTATATCTGTATAAAACCACCTTACCTCACCCCAGAGTCCTGCAACTCCCATCCTAAACTGTCCTGTGCGTTATCCTGAGAAAGGAAGAACATTATCCTCTGCAGTAGTGTGTAGAGCTGGGCTTATTCACAGCCTTAGTGCAGAGCAGTAGCCCAGCCTTCTCAGCACAGAACGAAGGGGATTAGGGATTTCTCTACAGCATCCAACACTGTCTGTTAGAGACAGGACACAAAACCAGATTAGCACGGCAATCTTATCTCATGTTCTTTCCAGAGCTGTGGTTCTCACCTCCCAGTTCAACCCATGACACGTGTCTTTCTTTTGCCAACATGTCGGACTTTTTCTGGCATCCACAGCAGCTCAACAAGCACAGTACCTCTTGCCATGACTGGTATCTCAGCACTGTGAAATATCAAAATCTAGTAATGGAAATCTTATTTACAGGTACGCATTAACTTGTAAAGGGAGCTATATTGGTGGAACTTCAATGTTAGGAAACCGTAAGAAATACAAAATAGAACAGCTTAACTTAAATTACAGCATCCTGTCCTGATTCACCTGATAGCATTTTGCCCATAGCCCTCATCCTTTTCTTTTTCTTTGAGACACAAAAGAGCCATAGGTACTCTTGCATTCAGTGTCCAAATTCAGATCTGATGTTTACGGAGGGGCATGCTACAAGATGAGGGACACGTAAAGCTTCAGTTAACAGCTGAAAGGTCCCAGTTCTGCTTTGAGGAGGAATCAAGTCTATGTCAAGAAGCCTTCTTATAGGCTCTTTTGGGACTTAAGAGCAAGCAATTAAGATATTTACTCAACGTGATGAAATAATCTTTGTTGGATTTACAGCTTCATTATTGATTGCACAGTGTGGCAATGGCTGGATGTCGTGGTTTAGGCCAAATCCCACTGGGGACGTGGGGGACCCCAGATGGGACCAACAGATGCTCCCCTCTACCCCTCTTCAAAGAGAGAGGCAGAGGAGGGAAAAAGAGACTTATGAGTTTAGAAGGAACTAAACTACTTTAATGAAATATTAATAATAAAATAAAAAGAAAATAATGAAATATATACAAAACCGTATCAAGCTCCCAGGATGACAATCACAACACCGGCTGGCCCTGGGGCAGTCCTAGGCTGGACTCAGTGACGACGGGAAGTGGATTCCGGATCTGCATGCAGGATCAAGAACCAAAGGCAGATAAACAGAGTCCTCCTCAGATGTCAGCCATTGAAGGAAGAGAGAGCCAGAGCCAGAGCCAGCGCTCCCCGCACTCCCAGCTCCCCCTGACCCTTTGATCCCTCAGTTTTTATACTGAGCATGAGGCGGATGGGATGGAATACCCTGTTGGTCAGTTTTGGGTCACCTGTCCTGTCTGCTCCTCCCCGCAGGTGGGACCCCACTGCGCTTTTCCGCTTCCGACCCTCCAACATGGCAAATAACAAAGTTGGTCGTCCTTGGCTGTTACAGCGATAAGTATAAGCAAGAGCCTCTCCGCATACCATGCCTGGGCATCAGCTATAAACATTGGTCTGATCACTCTGAGAGAGCGAACATCGTCTGCACAATACCCTGTTAATTTCAGCAGTTAGAAGAGGCCCAGCTAGGGAGCAAAGTTACTGAACAAAATTGGTCCTGTTTTACCTCAAACCAGGACACTGGGTAAAGGCTGGGACGCAGCAGTGCTCTTCATGTATACCATGCAGTGAATGTTATCCATGTTGAACTACTGCTAATATCATATAATGTCATAACTCCAAGAAGGTAAACAAGGCATGCTCTAGACAGGCATATTGGTGTCCAAAACATGGAGAGTAATGGAACATCTTTTCCCCATAAAAAATCAAACATGCTCTTTCATTACTCCTTGCAGTTTCCATCACCCAAAAACAAAAGGGCAGAAATACCAGGCTGCCAAAGTACTTCCTTTGACAGTATTAAGCAACTCCTCATTCATTTATGACTAATGGACTGTGACAATCAGGACAATCAGAATCCGTTTTTTATTTATTCCTTTTCAAAGTGTTCTGAAATAAAATAAAATATAAAATAAAAAGCAAGACCCACTGGGGAACATGGGAGACGCATTCTTCAAAAGGAATAAAGCACTCTGTTTGAAGGTAATGACAATCAAAGACAACCTAAAACCAGAGAGGATTGGCCAAGCAGTCAGCATCACACATAAACATTACAAGATCTATTTCTTTAAACTGATTAGCTGATTTTCCTGAAGTGTAAATCAAGTTGACAGCAAAGCCATCTACAAACTAAACACCCATTTTCCCCTCTTCCTGATGACAGCATTTTCTTTGCTTGGGGAGAGACTGGATTCTTTGAGGTATTGTCTCGTTCCTTATCCAGCAGCCTGGGATAGCCTTAGAGACAAAGAAAACTTCTAGCCTGTAGGACACAACCCATGGTCCTATTTCTCCCATTGTCCAGGTCAGGGACATCCTTATGCACCACAGCACACTCCCAGCCTGCGTGTCCAGGTTTTCTCATCACATTGCAGAGGGACAGGAGGGAAGCAGGGGGAGATGCACAGTTGATCTTATCCTAACATAACGCTTGACCAGAAACATTGGGGGCTGTTGTTTGCATATAACCAAACATACCTTTTAAAACTTATTACTACAACTTTCCCAGCCAAGATGTAGGATAGAGCAAAGGGCCAGGAACTCTGTGAGTAGAGGCAAAAACTAGCCCATCCTCTCAAAAACATCATCCTACATTCATGTTTACACCATGGTGTGCGGGAAGAACTGATCCTGCATTGCTGCCAGTCTAGGGATAAAACCCAGCAGCTGCCCCACACCACCTAGGAATTCTTCGGTGTTAATTCTGAATAACAACTACAACAACAAAGATGGCTAGTTTCATTATGGATGATTTCCTGAATCAGGGGAAGAGAGGAGGATGAAGCCAGATGAGTTGTTTTGGTGACAATGCTGTTAAGGAAACTACAGCCTCCAGCAACACAGCTAAAGTGACCCTAATCCTCAAGGAAAAAGCAAATGCGAAGTTGGGTCCAAATTTGCCATTGAGGTTAAAGGGGTGCCCAAAAGGAGTCCTTGCTCCTACACAGTGCTTCACAGCCAGGCTCTTCGTCTCCTTTGCTTTGCTGCCCCACAATAACAGATCCAGTTAACAAACAGAAAAACAACCGCACCAAAAATTCTGCAGTTGTTTTAGCTCCAAGCCCTCAGGAAAAAAAGCCTTTTGTACTTATAATTTTTTTGTTTTTCTCCTGCATTTTTTGCCAATTAAATCAATCAATTAAAATAACTGGATTATTTTCCTCTTCCACCTCCTCCAACCCACCTCTTCCCTTCCTTCTTCTCCCACTCTCACATTTGCATCTTTATTCTTCCTCTCTATATTTCTTTTTTAAACTTCAGGTTTGGAAAAGTTACACAGAGTTTCAGTTTCCTTTTGCCACCACATTGCAGACATCTGAGGAACATAGTGAAGTGAATTTCACCCTGGACACACACATGTTCTGTTACATTAAGGGCAAAGGGAAGAAAAAAACAAGGCAAAGCAGTTTCCAGTGCAGTTTTCATGGCCTGGCTGGCCTTTCTCTGCCTTACTGTGAATCTTTCACCCACCCCCGCCTCTCTATCTCCACTTCCCTGCACCACTGCTTCTCTTCCTGTTTCATCTCAATCTTCTTTCTGTTAACGAATTTCTGCTACATACATCTCTTCATCACCCCATGCAGGATGAAATAAATTATAAGAAAACAGAAATAAAACTGTGCTGCATATGTGAAGCTGCCAGGTGTAAGTCAAGTGAGCAAAGCTTTGAAGAGTCCAATACTCTCTTTAGACAACTGCTGGTAAATAAGGAACATCCCAGAGCCCCTGAGACTTGCAGAGGACCAGGGTCTTGATCTGACTGTGAGGTCTGTCCTGCCAGAGCCTGTCTGAGACAGAAGCATTACTGGAACAGACTGAGGAGATCTGTGCCATAAGGACAGTCAGGCTGAGGCCCTGCATGCTTTCACAGAGCACGAGCAGTGATGGGGAAATGCTGATAAGGCTGCACCTCAGCCAACGTGAAAAGAACCTGCGATTCTCAGGGGAGCAGATGCCCATCAAACAGAGGCTGAGATGGTCCCGTCACTTGCAGTGCTGACTGTTCCTGTGGCTGAAGTGGAGCAACAGTCCTTTGGTTGGCTTTTACTCCCATCACACAATGGAGAGCAGGAGCCCTCATCTGTCCTCCAGACCTTCGCTGAACCAGTGCATTGAGGCTAGGATTTTGGAGAGCCCCTTCTCCCTTAGGTTTATCTGGCAGCCCCAGTCTTAAAGAACAGCGAAACGCAAAGGTGAGAAGCGACGGTCAGACATCGGCACATGCTGCACCACTTTCTTTGTACTCCCACATAAGGAATAAACAGTAGAATATTTTACATCAGAGAAGTTGTACTGCACAGACAGTTGGCAGTTCAGTATCTCCTAATCTCCACTACCTGCAGACAGCCTACAGATATCTTTAACAGTCAGTATCAGGAGAGGCGGGCAGAGAGCAAAGCCACAGAAGTCTGGAGAGGGACCTTGTAGGAAGAGGTGTTTGAGAAGCAGACCTCGTGAGGTCTGTGTTCCAGATCACAAGTAACAGATGCTAAATCCTGCCCCCAGGTCACTCACAGAATCTTACCTCCCTCTACACAGCAGCTCTGGCAGGAGGTATTTCCATCTCTAACTTATCTAAAGCCTCTGACTTACCTCCCCCAAATGCCTGCAGTTGGCTTCTGAGATTTCCCATTACCAGACATCTTTTTGCCAACACTTAGCAGCAGCTTCCTCTGCCTGAAATATCTGGTATGCCATTGTCTCAGCTGCAATCAGAAGTAAAGATACATCCTCAAAGTAGTTTCCTCTTCATAGCAGTCCTTAATGACTGCTGTTAACAAAGCCTTGGGGAGTTTATAGTTAAATTAATTGTATCAACAAAGTGAAAAAGAGGAAAAAAATGAGTATATAAAGTTCTTCATTCTAAACTGACGGTCTGTGTTCCAAACACTGTGTCCAGGGAACCAACCCTCACCTCTTAATGCCTCCCACATGCTTAAAAGGAAGGCAGAAATTACAGCTGTCTCACCATGTGCATACCATAGGGTGAGATGCAATTCACCTTCCAGAAACAAATCCTTCCAAGCTGAAAATGCCCTTTTTCACATGACATTTTTGCTCCAGTGAAAATCTCTTAAAGGGGAAAAAAAAAAATTAGATCCTACCAGAGGTTATAGCTTAGTCAGGAACAGGGAAAGAAGAGGTTAAATAATGGCTGCTGAGCCAGATGAGATTCATCTTGCCAGACTTAGTGAGTCTGGGCCATTTCAGTGCGGGCTGGACAGTTTCCAGATTTGAAAGGGATAGCAAAAAAATAATTGGACCTCAGCTAACTCAAGGGACCCAGGTAGTTCCTGCTGGGTGCATGCACTCTTCCCAGCAATCTTGGTGCAACTACTCTCCGTTCTCTCACCATGGTTCTGCCTGTCCCCAAACAGAAAACCCTGAAATTCACCATGGGTCCACTGGTAGTCGAGTCCTGTGCCCCAGATTGTCCATCCTACCAGCAGAAATACTTCTTGTGTCCAGCACAGTTGATATGAGTGCAAACCATATTGCACAACCCTTCCCAGATTACACCGTCATCTTTTATGGATCACTTTGAAGTTTATGGACACAGTGATACCCAATGAGCACAGGTAACTTTCAAGCTGACAATAACCTTTCTGGAAGGAGTCTGAGCCTTCTACAGCTTTTCTCACTACCTTGCATCAACAGGAGAGGTTCAGACCCGCAGGCCAACTCCAGGAGCAAGACAGCCATTAAAGACAGGCACGTTCAACCTGTCTGGCAAAGCTTTGTGGGCCCTCTGGGTGCACACTTACATGTCATGGACCTTGAGGACTTAAAAAAAAAAAAAAAAAGAAAATAAATTCCATTACACTTCTGGCAGTCCAGAATACTGGGGAAGTTCCATTTTCTTGTGAGTTCATTTTTCCTCTTCAGCATGATCTCTTATTTTACCAGAACTTCAGGGACACAAATTATGGCATATAGAAACATAGCTCCATAAAACTTTAAAGCATATTATGGCAGCAACCTTTCCTGCATAAAGGGCCTCCTGTGCATTTCCCACCCCAACAGCCACATCACTCCAAGTACATCAACAGCCCCCTTGCATTATTACAGTAAAAAGAAAAAGCCTTGTGGCTGCCATATTTAAACCTATACTAGAGATAGGTGAGTATTACCTTTTTATTCTAGAGGAAACAGGTCTAGAGAGTGCAATATCAACAGAGAAAAATTTGGAGAAAATTTAGAGAAAAATTTTGCAGATATCTAGGCAAGATTCTCAAAACACCAGCTGTTTCACTAGTGTACAGGCATGGAGACATCTGCCTTTTCAGTTTTCCTTCACCTTCATCTGGGCCTTTTGCTTAATGAACAAATAAAACGTGAACTGACATAGCTCTGTATGTCCTGGACCTTGTTATCTAACATCAAAACACAGAATGGTTTAGAAACAACATTGTAAAGCACTCTGAGCTGCAAAACACAGCTAAAGGAAGTGTCACCTGGCTCTGCTAAACTACCTGAAGGTTGTGAAGCACTATACCTACACAAAAAAGCCTGTAAGCAGTATATGAAGACATGTTAGTAAACACAACACCACCAAAAAGAAAATCTCTTAATGTCAATTTATGAGTTTGAAATAATTTATACTATCTCAGATTATAACAGCAACCAACCTGTCCACAAAGTCTTGGAGAGTGTCTAAGAGAAAACTTAAATATAAAAAAAAAACCAACCCTATACTATAACATACAAAAATTAAAAATAAGTGTTGGAGCTTTTATGGTCTTCAATAGGATGTTTAGATAAAACTAGAATAGAGTCTTGTGTGCAGAGAGATGAAAGAAACCTAAAATAATTTTAGTCAAACCAGCCCTCTGGAAGGCTCCAGTCTAACTCCCTACACAAAACAGGACTAACCCCAAAGCAAGATCACATTGCTCAGCACCTTGTCAGTTAGGTTCTGAAACCCATCAAGGATGAAGATCCCACCAGCTCCCAGGTACCTGTCCCAGGGCTGCACCACTCAAATGGGGAAAAATTTTGCAGCAGAATTTCTCTTGATGAAATACGTGTCCACAACCTCTTGCCTTTTCAATGTGCACCTCTGACATGGCCACACACGAGGTAGTTGCAGACAAACTCTCTCCTTCCCCTTCTCTCCTCCAAGCTGAAACCCAGCTCTATCAGCCTCTCTTCATGTCCTGTGCTTCAGCCCACAACCACCTCGTCTGGACTCATTCCAGTATGTCTATGTCTTTCTTATGGTGGGGAACGCCAAAGTGGACACGATACTTCAGGTGTGACCTCATAAGTACCAAGTAGAAATGAGCAAACACTTCCCCTCACTTGCCAGCTGAACTTTTACTAATGGAGCCCAGTATGTGGTTGACCCTCATTGCAGCAGCATTGCTACAACTATGTCTGAGAAACTGTGTCAGAAACCTCACAAAAGCCAGGGGTTACAGTACAGCCAGTCATCTAATTGTGGAAGGTAATCGGGAAGATTTACATTTAGTACAGCCACACTGACTGTTCCCAGTCACCTTCTTGTCCTTTGTGTGCCTTCACACCCTTGGACATGCTTTCCAGGAGGATCTGCTCCAAAACTTTCCCAGGGACCGAGGTGAGGCTGTCTGTCGTTTCCTGGATCCTCCTTCTTGCCCTTTTTGAAGATGCGTGTGATACTTGCCTTTTTTGTAGCAGCCATCAAGATCCAGCTGCCAAGAGCTGTCAAAGGTGATGTAGAATGGCATTGCAATGACACCAGCCAGCTCCCTCAGTGCTCTCAGGTACATCATGTCTGGTCTCACACGGTTGTGTATGTCCAGTTCCTTAAATAACCTATAAGTTTATCTTCTTCTAATGTACCTCTCACTCCCAAACTCTGCCACCAGGCACGGAGACCAGGGAGGCCACACTAGTGAAGCCTGGGGACTTTTGTATGTCCTTTGTCAATAGGAGACACACAACACATTCAGTCAACGCTTCTTAACTCCACCCCTACACACTCAAGCAGTGTTCCTATGTTCCTTCTGGGCAGCCCATCCCTCCTTTCACTTTCTGTGCACTTAATTTTTTTTATTTGAGCTTAGTCATGAGTTCCTTCTTCATCCATGCTGGCCTCTCGCCATGCTTGCTTGACTTCCTGCAGATCAGGCTGGGCCTTTTTCCTGTTTGTGGAGGTCATCCTTGAAGGTTTAGCAGCTTTCCTGGGCAGATTTGCCCTGTGAGGGCAGTCTCCATTGCTCACCTAACCCCTGAATATGCCAAAGTCCAATTTCCTGGTGTCAGAGTTGTTACTCTGCTGCTTGCCTTCCTCACTTTCCCCAAATCCACCAAGTCATGATTCCAGCAGCCAAAGCTGCCATCAGCCATCACATCCCAAACCAGTTCCTCCTTACACATTACTAGTAGATCCATCACCTCCCCTAGATGGCCTGCCAAGCACTTTCATTAAAAATTAAATGACAGTTAGACCTCATAGTGAGGCTCTTTATGCTTATTTGCCCTTATCTTCTGGCCTATGAAATCCCTGTCTGAAGCCTCACAAAATCATGACATCTCTGCATCAACTGCATTGGGGCCCTCATCATACTGGCTGACCCTAATACCAGAAGAATAAAACTCAGTTGCAGGGGAAGGGGGGCAAAAAGCTCCCCACAACTGGAGGATCCAATTCTTTTCTGTGTGTCCTCCCATCTGGGGACAGAGACCTCCTGGGCAGCACGCACCAGACTCCTCCAAGGAGTGCTAGGCAAGCTAGGGATGTTCTGTGCACCAACTCCACTCTGGTCCTCTTACTTTAGCCTTTTAGGTACACCATCATCCTTCTCTTTTCATTACTTGTCCCATAGAATCACTTGGACACCTGACTCTGGCACTCCAGCCCTCCTCACAAGCAAGGAACAGGCAAGGGAAAAAATACAGATTACACATGCATCATGGTATTCCAGGGAAGAGGTAAAGACTGAAGGTTATGTGTGAAACTGGGGGTCTTGATTTGGGTGAAAACCCACTCTATAAAGATGAAGGCAAGAGAGAGGCAGAGACACTTTGGGTCCCACAGTCACTTCTTCACAAGATATCAAGGGCATGCTGTCCCCTCAGTGCACAACCACCAGTGCAGATGTGAGTAGATGTCCCCTAAGGTACAACTGTATGGCCATTGAGACCAAAGTCAGGTAAAATGGGTTATGAAACAAGAACACAGGTTAAACGTGTGGCAGAAGGTGAAAAGAGGCTGATTCCAGTGGCAGCAACTCCAGTGCATGCTATGACAGTCAGAAGGTGGGCTCCTCAGCGAGCGACAAGAGCATCATCTCAAGCCCCAGGCACTGGAACAGTTTCCAGATCCTGTGCTCACAAGCACCACTCCTCCACTTTCTAGTGCTGATGCCCAGGAGTTCAACCTTGGGGAAGAGGTGAGGGATGCAGGACTCTCACAGCACACCCAGCCATGCAGCAGAAAGGACATGCTTCCACAGCCATCCCGCCGCATGGATGGTATAGCTTGTGTGCCATACGTGCTCCCATGTACAGATGTCAAAACAATGACCACTTCCTTTGATGTTTCAGACCCAGACTGGATGAAGTGCTGAGTAACCCTGTATTGGACACAACATGAAAATACTCAGATATTGCCCCATCTGGATGTCTGATAAGCTAAGAGGAACCATTAGCTCCTGCTTGGATGCTTCAGAAGAAATACCAGGGGTCTTTCCACTGTCACACACACACACACACGCACAGAGTTTATATAGTTCTTACAACACTGATGCTGGGAAGATCCTTTCTTTGCAGAGCTGCTAGAGCAGACTTGGAGCTACTCTGCCCTCGCGTGGTGTGTGGACACTTCTACAGTAATGCATCTCGCTGCATCTTTATGGCTGTATCACATCCTTATCACTGTATCATCCTTATCAATGTCTGTAGAAGATGCTATATTCATTTGCACATGGGCTCACGGAACATTCTGAAAGTACCTGACAGATCACGTCCAACAAATGCCTAAATCACACCCCAGAGACAAACGCCATTTTGAAGATGAGCATAAGGTATCATCGCATGCTTTTTAAAGCGCTTCTCAGGTCACACTTGTGAGACATTTCTTACAATATTCCTGAAGACACTCCCCAACTCTGGAATCTTGATATCCAAAAGTCATTTTAAATTGACTCAAAGACCTCACCTAAGGGACAGAGCCAAGAAGAATTTGAAAAATCATCCAAAGCGCCAGCCCAGGAACCATTCTGTGACTCCTCTGAAAGATGGAAAAAATTCTGAACTACAGATTCAGCACAGCAGAAACCACAGCCAAAGGCAGTTTTGAAAATACATAGATCTAAGGCCCCGCCAAAATAATTTATCAAATGTCTCAGTGATCCCATCGAAGGGACATTTAGAAAATGCCCATAGGGTGTTACTGATGAAACAACTGTGAAAATCGTCAAGGCAGTTGTGAAGCTGCCCTAGAGTCAAACCATATGGATTTACTGTGAACATCTTGGTGACTCTAAAATTGCCCCAAATAACACCACATAGAAGCCATTTTGGAAGTGATCTGTAATGTCAAAGCATAGCCATAAACACCCCATTAAAAGGACCATAAAAAAAAAAAAAAATCCCACAAAGCATCCAGTATTAAAAATCTTTTGTGTGATTTTTGGAAGCATTCTCATGGGGGCCTTTTGAAGGGGTTCATACAATGATTCCTCAATTTTTTATGGTCGTATTTACAATGGCTCCTTTGTGGGGATTTCGGCTTCCTCTTGATAGCTCCTTGGCAATATTTTTGGTCTCTTCTGTGTGTTTTCACAATAGCTCCATGATGGAGGTGGGGTATTTTTACAAGAGGCATTTCATAGATTTTTTTGAGACAGTTTACATAATGGTTATGTAATGGTGTCTTGGGGGAGGACCAGAGATTTAATTTAAACTGTCTGACTGATGTTGGATTTGCGAGTATTTCCCCTGTTAAGTCTACATTCATTGGACCACAGAGCCCATTTTATGCCATGAAGAGCAAAAAGAAGACAATCATAATCATGGGATTTCCAATGCTGACTCCAGCTGCAGGGGAAGGACTAGAACAGCCATATTGCAGACAGCTGAAGATAACACCACCCTGCAGTTCATGGAGGAAAAAAAATTAGTCTGAGTTGAATCTTTCCACGCTTACAGACTGCAACAAGCCCAAACTCATCTGTGATGGTCCATCAGTGAGCCAGGCCACCACTGACTCTCTGCCAGCTATCAGTCCCCTACAGAAAAAAAATGTCATCAAAGGAAGATGTGTGAGGTAGCCCTAAAAGAAAGACAGCCACGATGGGTCAGGTGCAGCTTCTTTTGGAGATGCACCTGATCGTGACCCAGTAAATCAGCCAAGGCCCTGCATGTGATGCATCTTGTTGCTAAACTGAAACTCTAGCCAGTCTTGCATGGTTGCTCCTTCTGAAAGAAGTGTGCCAGACATGAGCCTTGCCCAGAATTGTTGCTCCTCTGACCAGAGAAGGCAAAGCTCTGAGATGACAGTGTGGGGATATCTGCTCAGTCGGGGGACACGCATCCTTCTGACTCGTTCCCTCACCTGGAGACAGTTACCATCACCTCCAACAGCATCTCTCCCCGAGGCTGAGTCATGTTTCCTTACTCTCTGCCCTCCCTGTTCATGCTATTAGTGCCCACACACACGTGACCACTCCTCCCAGACCTGAGCATGTCCTTATGGATGTTTGAAAAGTTCAGATCACAGAAATCACCCCAGCCTTGACAAAGGCCTTGTGTCTGGGTAGGAGGAGGGCTGCCGTTTGACTCCCAAGTCTAAAGTACCAATGACTTTTAAGACCCATGCTTGAGGTTCTTCCCTACCCTCTCTAAGTCTATCTTGGCTCTACATTTATAAAGTATCACCAGAGGATCATTGGAAGACTCCCACAGATTTCGCATACCAGTCATGAAAAGACATGCTGCCCCAGAAGAACAGTTGCAGTCTTGTTACTAACCTTTCCGAGTTATTAATATTTACATGGCCCTCAGGCGCATCCAGCCTGGCCAATATCCAGGGAAGAGACCTTGTGCTGCCATGCTGATCCATTACCAGCCAGATGGCTCCCAGTTCTCTTCACAGTTCCAGCAAGCTTCTTGGAAGAAGATGACATGAGAAACAGTGACAGAACTGCTCCCCTGCAAAGCAGAAAATCAGAGGGAGGGTTGTCATGTTTTCTTCATAGACTTTTGTAGAGGGGTATTGAAACATAGAGAGCATAAAAGGAAGAGTGGAAAGTACTGTGGAATATTTTGGGAGACCTATGGGTGAACATGGGCCACAACAGTGCTACCTCTTGAGGATGGAGCCCAGCCTGGTTCCCTTTTCCCCCACTCCCCTGACAGCGAGCATGAGTTTCTCATCCAGGGATCCAGTTGGCTTGCTCCACAGTAAAGCCAGATTGTAAATCAACAGGTAAAGAACCGGAGGATCAAAGAGTCCCGGCTCTTCCATGATCGCAGCCACAATAATCTTGCCCATCCCAAACTGGTAAACCACTGCTGAAGAAGAATCTGGAGCGGCCTGCTTCTGCTCTGGGCTTCACGGAGATCTTGAGTGCCCAAACACTGGCCTGTTTTTCCAGGAACATCAGTTGCTCTGATATAAGAAATTGTTGTCCCAAATGTGGTTTCTTTACCCGGTGTGCAAGCCAATAACACACAGAGCAGAGGTATTTCTAAGTTTATTACATTAATGCGCAGAAATGGGGTGCTTGTCCCAAAACAGGCACACACCTTAGTTTCAAAAATCTTCACTTTTATACGTTGACTATTATGTATTCAAACAATTAACACATATTCATTGTTATTCTCTTTAATGATTGGTCGAGATTTCTTCGCTTCCCATGTAAATTAGTGCGCAGACCCTGTCTTCTTCTTCCATTGTTCTGAGTAGGTGGTATCATTCGGGTAGGTGGTCAATGAGTCGGTGGTCGTGATCTCCCCCTGCCGGAATTACCTTTTACCTACTTCTCCTCTGATCTTGGCAGTTCCAAGTGGTTTTCTCGGTTTGCTGACCAGGCCTACAGTTCACCACTCTCTTGACAGGAATACCCTGCTTATCAACAATGCTACATTGTCTGGTGGTTAGTTCCTTAACTGAATCATAGATAAATCATGTCTCGTTACTATTTCTCTATTTTAATATAAGGTAAATAATTAAATAGGGTTGGGGCAGTACAGAGGACTCGAGCAGCAGCAGGTTTCCTTGGTTGCTTCAATTACATTTTACATTTAATTTTCCTAGTTTATGTCAATTTTACTACAACAAAATCACCTCTTCCTGCAAATCTTGCCTCGTTTTCAACTGAAGAACATCCATCAGGCAGCTGGATTGGAAAAGAACAAAGACATTTCTTAATCCAGGGCTCATAACAAGAGCTGAAATACAGTAACTGACTTTTTCTCCTAGAAACTGCAGCACAAGAATTAAAAACAGGCTCACATGTCCTCAGATGAGCAGCTCGATGCCTAGCTGAAGCCAGTAGGCACTTTGAGTGCTGTAGCCTTTGAATGCCTCTAGCTGGCAGAGGATTATCCTCTAGCGCATAAACATCCTCTAGATCCATCCTCTAGAGGGTGTTCCCAAATCTGGTAGCTTTTGTCAGTTTTGACCTAAGTGACTTACGGTCGACCCAGTTCCAACCTTTCTTCCTCTGCTTTCCCCAAACCATTCCTCCTCCCATAACAGCAGCACAATTCTGTGTGTCCAGCAAGCACAATGAATTTGTCTAGTGTGGGACCAAAGATAGGAGACTCCAGAAAAAAATGGAAGCTCTTAAGCATGAAAATGCTGCATTTTGGAGTATGTTCTTTTTTTTTAAGATCTGGTATGCAAAACTGGAGAGAGTGTGGGGAATCAAAAGAATGTTTAACACAAAATATTTTCTCTGAGAATGAACAATGAAAGACATCAGTCTAGTGTTTAACAGTACGTTAGCTCTGTTGCATTTAAGTCTCCAAATGACTTTTTATAACTTAAGAAGTATTTAAAATAAAATCACTTTGCTCACAGATCAAAATTGGTTTGTAACGTTTTTGCTAACATGGCTAAAGCTCTTGTTGATTTCTCCTGGGCACATCTATTTTGTCTCTAGACTTCCGGCACATCTCTACTCCTCCGACACCACAGACTAGCGCCTGCAACTCACATTGACACTGCAAGCTCTCGGGGTATATGAAGGCAGACAAGTCTGGCTGGCCCTGTCCTATCTGCCTTTGAGGCACTCTCACCTCTTCCAAAATCCATTTATCTGTTCCTTGAACTCCCTATGATAGAGTTATGCTCGTCTCAGCCATATCAGTCCTCTCCCCAAAACACACATCCAATTGTGGAAGTATTGCATTTCTCATATTACTCTGATGGCCAATAACAGCTCTGAAAACTTCTATCACTGTGAGGTACAGGACAGTAAGGAAGAGACAGGAGAGACTGCAACCATGATCCACAAGAAACAGTAAATGCAAACTCTTGGGCTGTGAATTTGGGTTCTGCACTGTTGGTCCCAGTGAAACAGCCTGACTTGCCTTTCTAAGGAGAAAGACTGAGTATGTTTGAGAGAAGGGCTGGAGTACAGCCTGAGATGTTGGGCTTCATGGGGATCTCGTCTCAGTGTACTTAGCCTACGTGACCTGGAGATACAGTCTCTGTACATTAATTCTGGGCCAAATTAGATTTGATTTGCAGCATGAGTGGCAGCGTAACAGCAGCTTTCCGGCATCAAGGAGTTTAGCTCTTTAACATAGACTCAAAGAACAATTTAGACTGGAGGTCTAGAGACCTCTGGAGGTCTCTAGTCCCACCCCACTCAAAGCAGAGGCAATACCAACATTACATTAGGTTGCTCAGGGCCTTGCCCAGGTACATTCTGGGTGTCTTTGAGAGCATGGTGCATTGTTTGAGGGAACCACATGCTCACACACGGGAATGACATACTTGTTTTCCAAGCCTCTGCTCTACAAATTATTCTGCTTATTCTGAAACAGTGGTTACTGTGTTACTTACCACAGTTACTGTCATAAGTCTATTTGTACCTTATTTTTGAGCCATATGATGTACCTTGCTCTTGTTTACACATTTTAAAAGCTGACGGTTTTTATTTTCTCTGTTTTAACTCCTTTTTCCTATTTTAAAATACTTATTTAAAAGGAAAAAATATATGATGACCATTAATTTGGAGAGCAACTCAATATATCTGTCAATATTCAAAAACTAAGAATGTGTACCTATGTCATAACCACATGGTATAACAGTACATTCTGTGTGGTATTTTCCATCATTTGTGCTATAAAGTTTAATTTCAATATGCAATTTTTACCTTTGTTTTCCCCAGATGTAAAAGAATACCTTGAAAAAAATAAAGGAAGTCACAGATTTTTTTTCAACAGTCTTCAATACTGTCAGAGATTTCATATATATCATTGGAAAATCAACACAAGGTGGATGCAGAGACTGATTTGATGTGCCTGTTGGGAAATGAGGAGCGCATAGCATGAAGGCAAGCACTGTGCAGGCATATGCTGATTTTTCTCTCTGTTACTGCAGGCTGCATCTCTCCTGGACTGACAGTCTGTTCTGACACTCTGGTCAAACATCCCTCTTGATTTTAAGCTCCAAGAGGACCGTATGACGATGTAGTCTGACACCAAGTTTCACTTACTGGTACCTGCCTCCAGCACAATAACTTCTGCTTGAGCTGGCTCTAGAGAAAGAGACGCTGCATGCTGTTTAAAAAGACCATTTTAAAGATCCTACATGGCAGAGCATCTCCCAGCTCTGAAGGCAGTGGTTAACTGCTCTCCTGGCTAAACACTGATTTCTCACCTGCGGCTGCTGGATCTTACCAATCCATTGCTTGCTAGATTAGTACCACTAAGATCTAACAAATCCTCCAAAATCTTGTTCCACATGCAGCCTCAAAACAGACTGATCCTACCCCTCTGAGAAGGAGGTTTATGAATTAATGATCAGCCTCCAGGCCAGGATAATATCTTAAACTCCACGTACAGATTTCTTAACTCAGAATTTGTTCTACATTTAGCTGAGAATTTATCTCAGGTCACTAACAATGACTCTATGCTGACTACCTGACTATATGTTTAGCTTCAGGTTTTAAAATTCATCCCCAGGCACCTGGCAGGATGGAAATGAGCCCGAGGGCAGGGGGAGAGCGGAGGCGGCAGCCACCATGAGCTCAGGGTTGTCAGCTGGAGGCGATCTGCCGGAGATGTTGAGTTGCATGTGTGGGAAGAGCTCAAAAATAGCACTTGTTTTAAAATCCTGGGATTTTAAATCAGCCTTCTGGGGCCTCACTCCCCATGTGGCTCCAGCAGTCCCAGCAGAGCCAATTCCAGGGTATCACCCTCGAGGAGTGACAAAACGGGAAGGCACAGCATGACCTGTGTCCAGCACTTTGCAAGGGATCTGCCCATGCCTCCAGGCCCATCCCCAGCAAGACAGCAGTCAATTACATTGTAGTATTTCATGGAATCACAGAATCACAGAATGGGAGGGGTTTGAAGGGACCTTCGGAGCTCATCTAGTCCAACCCCCCTGGCAAAGCAGGGTCACCTACAGCAGGTTGCACAGGATCACATCCAGGCAGGCTTTGAATATCTCCAGAGAAGGAGACTGGCACCCTCAAAGAAGTTTTTCCTCACAGTCAGATGGAATTTCCCCTGTTCCAGTTTGTGCCCACTGCCCCTTGTCCTGTCGCTGGGCACCACTGGAAAGAGTCTGGCCCCATCCTCTCGCCACCAGCCCTTTGGATATCGATCAGCATTGATGAGATCCCCTCTCAGCCTTCTCCTCCCCAGGCTGAACAGCCACATCCCTCACCCTTTCCTCAGCACAGAGATGCTCCAGTCCCTGATCATCTCCGTCGCCTCCGCTGGACCCTCTCCAGCAGTTCCCTGTCCGTCTTGAACCGGGGAGCCCAGAACTGGACACAGTGCTCCAGATGCGGCCTCCCCGGGGCAGAGCAGAGCGGGAGGATGACCTCCCTCCACCTGCTGCCCACGCTCTGCTTGATGCGCCCCCGGGTTCCATTGGCCTCGAACTTCCCCAGACCTGACCAAGCCCAAGCCGCCCTCGCCGCTCCGGGGCCACGCTCGGCCCCGCTGCCGTGCGGGAGGGCCGGGCCGGGCCGGCCGCGGTGCTCG
>VZSZ01002048.1:41606-68452 GCA_013398815.1 Ibidorhyncha struthersii | reverse complement strand
GGCGCGGCGGGCGGGCCGTGACATGTGGCCGTGCTGGCTGTGCCCGCAGGTGCCGGGCGCCATGGCCCCCCCCAAGGACATCATGACCAACTCGCACGCCAAGTCCATCCTCAACGCCATGAACGCCCTGCGGAAGAGCAACACGCTCTGCGACGTCACCCTCCGCGTGGAGCACAAGGACTTCCCGGCCCACCGCATCGTCCTGGCCGCCTGCAGCGACTACTTCTGCGCCATGTTCACCAGCGAGGTCGGTGCGCCCCAAGACCGCGGGCTGACGCCGGGCCTGGGTGTCCTGTGGGTGGAGGAGGCAGGGCCGCCCCACGCTTGGGCTGCTCTCTGTCAAGCTGCTCAGCAGCTGGGAATGGATCCCCTCGTGGTGGCCCAGGATCCCCCCATAGTAGCTGTCATCCCCCCCCATGGTGGCCCCGAGTCCCCCGCGTGGTGGCTCTAGATCCCCCCCCATAGTGGCCCTGGGTCTATCTGGAGCCCCTTGTGGTGGCCCAGGACCCCTCGTGGTGAGCCTGGAGCCCTCTGGATCCTCTCCTGGTGGCCCTGTATCCCCTCATGGTGATTCTAGGTCTCCTCATGGTGGCCCCAGAGCCCTTTGTCGTGGCGTGGTGGGAGTTAGAGGCTGCAGCTGGGACCGTGGTCCTGAGTCATTGTCAGCTGCGTGACCAACCTGTGCACCAGAGAACTGCCAGGCTGAGCTGGCAGACAGGAAGGCTCTGATACATTTACTGATTTTTCTAACGGTGTTTTATGGTCTTCATGCTTCTGGGCATCTCTCTTGCCGAGGGTACCAGCCCTAGCGCAAAGCTGCACAAGCCGTGGTGTGTGTCTTAGACCGGGTGGTGAATTAAGGCAGCCCTTTAAAACTGAAATGGAGGGTATTTAGCTCATGTTCTGGTCTCTGTTGCGCACTTGCGGATCAGCTGGTACGTGTTGGGCTGTGCTGTTGCTCTTGTGAAGAGGATGTAAGCTCTGGCACTGGGCTTGGGGGGAGGCTGTCAGCCCCTGGTGCTGTGCTTGGCAAATCTCGCTTGTGAGGACACAAATACCTACTGTGAGGCACAGTACCTACTGTATTGACTCGCACTACCTGCATGCTGTTTTTTCGAAATCCCTGAAAGGTAGTATTTGAGCTAAAGCTACCACTCGTTCATATTGTTAAATAGGAGATGCTTTGCCTGGCTTTGTCTTTTGTAAGTTGGAATCAATCTTTGTGGGTTTTTCTTACAGAAGATGCTTTCCTTATCCTAGCAACTTCCCCATTAGCGGGGAGAAAAATTACTAAGTAGCTCAAAGGTCCTAAAGACCTCCCTGCTAGCACAGTAGTCCTTGCAGGAGAGAATAATTTTCTTCTTTGTTTTATCCAGCAATGAACGCTGTTGGCAGAGCTGTTTGTCTGCCTGCTTCTTTCAGTGCTGTGTCAGGTGAGCAGGTGTCTTGGTTTTCGTAGTTCTGTGCAAAGCAACCAAAAATAGACATAGGTGAACTGGCCACATATCAATATATTTTCTGTCCATATCTTCATGAAATTTGTAAATTTGTCAGGTTTATGCTCTGTCTCTGCACAAAGGAAATGTAATTAGAAAAAAAAAAAACCACACAAAGCAAATTCAGTCCCTGGAGGCTGAAGTTCAGTGTTTCCCAATAGCTTCGAGGTGCACAGCAGCATAGCAGACTGCCTCTGCTTCTTTGTGTTCCCGTCTATGTTCCTGTCAATGCTTTTGACTTCCTGGACTTTATTGAAGCAGTCTACAGAGATCTGATCACTCTGTGTGCTACAGAACGTTCTTTGTGGCTGCTAACAAAGGCTGAGGATTGGTATACTTTGGAGCTAAACTGAGATCGTCTCTCCTTCCTTCTTTACACTCTCATTTTAACTGTAACATTGTAGTGACCTTAATTCATAGATGTAATTCTTCCTACAAAAATAAGTGCATCCAGTGCCCAGTGGGTGTGATTGCTCAATCTCTCACGCTCCCAAATTGCCACTGCTTTAAGGGTTTTACTTCTTTTGCTTAGTTTGTATTTCTTCCAAATTTGCCTTTTCGTGTTGAAACCCCAAAACGACAAACCTGCCAAGCGACACACACAATTACTGAGTGTTTGTGGGAGAGCGTTCTTTCCAGGAAATGGCAGCTTGGTAAGCCTCAAAGTGGACCTGCTTCCTATGTGTGTCAATGACAAGTATGTTGGTGAGCGTAAAGGGACAGCATTTGGTTGCTCTCCAAACACTTGTGGGTACAGCGTGTTTTGGCCATGGCTGTAACTTGAGGGAACTCAAAAATGCCGGATTGCGTAACAGACTAGCAGTCTCTGGGAGGCCTTCTTTGCATTTCATTGCTCTCCTCCTGCGAATTTGGGGACTGCTTGGCTGGCTGCAACGTGTGGCTGTTGTCAGACTTGGCCTACACGGGGCTTTGTTCAGAACTGACCCCTGGGCTCTGCCCACTGCCATTTGTGATGTTCCATCTGTGCATGGCCAGTGTAGCACTGGGACTGTCATCAAAGATTATCATCACGAAGAACTGTGTTTGCCAATCCCTGTGTCTCTAGTTTCCTTCCTTCTCTCACTTCTGACTTTAACATTTACTTTAAAAAGTTCTCAATCTTACTCAGTGTTAATTCCTTCCCATTTTCCAGAATGAGGAGAAGCCACTGATCACCTGTTCAGCCCCTGGCTCTTGACAACACTCTCTGTCTGTGTGCTGAGTAGTGTGGGAAAACTGAAATGCCCGTCAGTTTTACCTACAGGGTTCTTCCTAGTAGTGAAAATTGAAGAGCAGGTTTAGCGAATGCTCCCCTGGCTCCTAGTTTTGCACTGGCATTTCTGTCCTTTGGACAAGTTAGCATAATTCAGGATGTGTTAAGAGCTGATCATTGGTTCCACCTCAGAAAGAAACTAGTCTCCCTTCTCTTGGAGGGTATGTTCTAGAAACTTAAGGGTGGGTTTTTTCCCCTAGAACATGGAGAAATATTCTTATTCTGAAAATAAACAAATCCTGTTTCCAGATTCTTACGTGGTCATCTTCGCTGTACTGTGAATGCCTTCCAGAATGCAGTGAGCCACTTATTAGCACTGTCATGCCAGCATTTCTTTTTCCCTATAGGTGAGAGTAAATTGGAGGGGTTTATTACAATATACTTTTGTGTATCTGCATTAGTGAAGGCAGAAACAAGAAGTGGCCTTGGATAAGAAAGTGGTTCCAAAATTTTAGGCCCATTCTCCTGCAGAGTGTGTTGTATGATTTGTGGATGGAATGGGAGACAGTAACATGTTTCTCAACAGAGGTATGACCTGCAGCCCTCGCCTTAAGGCTTTCAGCAGCTTGGGCATCCGGGGGTAAAACTCCAGATGTCTCCAAGTGTCTCTCCTTAACTTTGGGAATGTGCTTTCCTGGATGGTCCAGTTGATTTCTGGATCTGCACTGCTGCATACTTTTTATGACGTGTTAGAAATGTGCTTGTATTAGGAAGTATCAATCCCATATTGCTTTACTTCCTGCTGGTTAGCAGAACTGATATTAACAAAGGGGGAAACTAATCTGAGATTCTAACAGCAGAGATGCAGAGATATGTCTCATACTGCTAAACACCTGCGCAAGTAAAGCTGCTTGTACTGTGTTTTGATTTAGCATTGATCATAATTTTGCATTGCTTCTGAGTCCAAATATGTGGCTGTATTGATAAAAGAGGGACTCTGTCCCCACAGCACAGCACTAAGCACTGTATACAGTTCTCTATCACTGCATATGGAGTCTGGAGCTACAGCTCAGAGTCTTCATGGGATGCTCACAATCAAATTCTCCCCACTCTGAGATCCTTCTTTAAGGTATGATGCTAGGATCCTGAGTTATTCTGCATCACATACATTGTGTGAAGTTACTTGAAATATTTTCTTCCTTCCAAACAATCTTAGCACGTAAGCAAGCTGTGAACCGAATAACGACCAAGTAGTGGAATGCAGCCAAAATACGAGGGAAGCAGGAGGTGATCATCTCTGTAGTGTTAGTGTTGTCCCCATGGTTTGTGTTTTGGTCAACAGTATATACGGCTGATTACTGATTGCTGAATATTGGTTGTGGGGACAGGAGCTTTTTTACCACCTCCAGGCCGTTCTGTGAAGAACAGATGTCTATAGCTTCTACCTGGTGAAGTGCAGTCCATTACCAGGAGGTCCCGTGCCCTTGTAATCTCCTGTCAATAGATGTTTGTAACTTCTTATCCTCTTTCTTCTAAGTACGTATGGCCTGCTGCTCCATTTGCTTGTTGGAATCATATAAACATCTTGTCTAATCAGTTCTGACTTTTGGTGACGTCTGTGTCCTTTATCTGTTGTACCAAGCAGCTCAGTCTTGTTTTGGGAATGTTCTGTGTAGCCCAAGTTAGGAACTCATTTTAGCTTCTAAATGCCATGTACGGTCTGTCATACAGCAGGTCAGACAGGTAATTTGCTGTTCCTTTCTGGCTCTGGATGCCATAAAGTTTGTTCACTGTGTCAACAGACTTGAAAGGCCTCTTCCCTCAGATTCCTTCAAGTATCACTGTTACCCCCTGCGCTTCCTTCTCCACTGTGAAGTGTATCCCTCTGCAGCACAGAAGTAGCTCAGTCTCAGCAGAGACATTTCTTCCCTTCTGCTGCTGCATCATCAAATGCCTCTGTAGGAATATCCTTGACTGCTCTTATTTTCTCTACTTTTGTATCATCTCCTTTCCCCCCAGCTGTGGCAGATTCTAAGCCAAGTGATCATGCTTTGATCCTGCTTTCTGTTCACCAAGTCTCTGCTCAATCTGTCTGTAACCAACTTCAGTCTCATTCTTGGCAAGAAAAGTCAAGGGCTTTCATCCGAATCGTGCTTGCACTGATTCTGACTACTTCTTCAAAAGCCGTGGGGGAAAAAGGTTGGGTTTGCAGCGTGCTGCGTGGAGACATCCTTCTGTGGAGGTCCCTTCATGCTGACAAGAGCTTGCAGCTATGTGCAGGGTGTGATTAGTGAGTTCACCTGCTAGCCCATTGTTCATGAATCATCAGATGCTGTGCCAGCAGCTTTGTGATGGGTACATTAAACTACAAAGCTGATGCTTTGTGAAATATAATCTCAGTTTTGTACCTATAGAGGTGCAAATTTGGTGGATTTGCAGAATTTACTGTTCCCAAAGATTGACTGTTGAGAGGGTAACATCCCTTGGAAAAAATAATTATTGCAAAATGATATATCTTAGAGGTGATAAAATGGTCAGGGGATAAAGTCAGGATTGTGTAAGTACCATCACTGTATGTACTATAATTTTACTTGCAAATGTTTAAGCTAAAATAACATGTAACCTTTAACTTTAAACTTTCTGGCCTAGAAATAGTCATTCTTTTTAGGGACCTTCACCATAAGCTTGCAGAATGGATCAGGAATTGAACAGTTAGGAAAACATTGTATTTGGTTTAGTTTTAGAGCGGTGAGGTGGGGACTCCATAGAAACTGCAATGTGTCACACACATCCAGCCCAGGGCGGAATCCCCCTGGACTGTTCCTTGTAGTAAAGCTGGGAGTTACTGCATGGAGGAGAGAGTTTAGTTGTCTTGCAGAAATGACACGTGTGATTTCTACTATCTCTAATCTCAGCTTGCTTGTTTTACAATGCGATTTAGCTGTCCTCCCGGTCCATAATGAACTTTGTCTCTCTTACTCACCCTGTAAGTGGATTCTGTAGGGAAATACCCTCCTTCCCCATATTCTTTCAGTGAGTACAAGAAGAGAAAGGACAAATCTCTGTTGAAACCTTTCTGACAAATCACATTTTTAAAAACGCTGAGTGTTGTTTGCTTTTTGATCACATTACTGAAAAATAAACCTTTATCTCCCTTCTAATTTACAGCTCTCAGAGAAAGATAAACCCTATGTAGATATCCAGGGACTGACAGCCTCCACCATGGAAATCCTGCTAGACTTTGTGTATACAGAAACTGTTCACGTGACAGTAGAAAACGTCCAAGAATTGCTCCCAGCGGCATGTCTGCTTCAGCTGAAAGGTAATTGCCAGGTATCAGCACAAATTGCACAATCACTGCTGTTCAGAGATGTAGTTTGTCTGACCTTCGGTGAATGGAAGACTGATTGTGGTAGGCATGATATTTTATAAGTAATTATGTCGAACTTCTGTTGTCTTGTGCGCTGTGGTCTTACTGGTAGAGGAACTGACTTGAGTGAAAAAAAGATGATAAAACAGGTTACTGTTCCATGCTTTGGGCTACTGCATTTCTGCATGAAAAGTCCCAGGAGGAATTGCGGGCTGTATAGCAGACAATATGTATAGCATGTTACAGCTCAGTCAATTTATAATAATAAGCAAACCCTTGATGTCACTTGACTTATCATCATAGCATGTCTGGGTCGTAACAAACTGGCTGATGTCATTGCATATGCACCTATGGAGCTAGCCCAGGTAATTATCCCAAATCCCAGGCAACTATCAAAAAGACATTGGAGAAAACCTAGAAGTCTGGTAGCCGTATCCACTAGCACATACATTTTTTGTTTATATGTCACCATGAAGCTGACTACAACTCACATTTGAGTCTTCTCCTAGTATCAGATTTAATTAATTTTGGCATTTAAATAGAATAGCCGGAGATCAAAACAGCCCAAACACATGGTCTACTGCTTAGTGTTTTCACATCCCTCCAAAGAAATATTTGCATGTGTGTGTTTCTGTAGTATTTTAAAGCTTGTTATTTTGAGTTGGATTTTCATTATTGTTTAGAACTTCCTTTTCTGAAGCCCTTTCCAAAGCAGTGCATTGACAGTAAGCATGCAGTGCTCATTCACCCCTCCAATTTTCCGTAGGTGTGAAACAAGCTTGCTGTGAGTTTCTAGAAAGCCAGCTGGATCCATCAAATTGTTTGGGCATTCGGGATTTTGCTGAGACACACAATTGTGTTGATCTAATGCAAGCTGCAGAGGTCTTCAGCCAGAAACATTTTCCAGAGGTGGTTCAGCATGAAGAGTTTATCCTCTTAAATCAAGAAGAGGTTGAAAAGCTCATCAAGTGTGATGAAATTCAGGTAAAACCTGAAAAGTACCATTACTGTAAAAGCATTGAACTAAAACGTCGAAACCAGTCAGAAATTAGTCTGTACTTCTAGGGTGGGCTTCTCACACAGTTCTTGAATTTGAAATTTAATTTCCAAGAAGCTTATTCTAATTTTTTAGCCATGTCATCTGAAATTGATCAGCAACATATAACTTGTGTAAGAATTTGTTGTCACACAAGCGTTTCCTGCAAGTAAGGCAGTCACAGTTAGTTACCTCTGCATAGTTCTTGTTCCCTTGTTTCCTCCTTTCCCTGGAGGAGCTTTCAGAGGTTGCAAAGACAAGTTGTCTCAATGCTTATGTTTCAGAAATACCCTCAAGACTTTAACTTCTATTTGTAGACCTTTGCATGCTACTCAGCAGCACAAGGAATGCATGTGTCATCCCAGGCATTTGGGTGTCCTCTACTTTTACAAGCAGCAGAATGCATGATGGTGCAGGGTAGTCTGACTCTTCAGGGAGTCATATGCAGATTTTGTTCCCTTAAGGTTGGTTTCTGGACGATTTGGCTGAAACCTGTCAAATACTTTTTTTCTGAATTTTCTATGAATATGTGTGTTCTTGAGAATTAAAATAAGTTGAACATCCCTTGATAATGGGGAGCAGACTTTTTTTTTTATTGAGATGGACTTTGTCGAGAGTTGATGTTTGCTTCTGTTCTAAAAGAAGTGATTGAAGCAATCGCTATTCAGAGTTCACAGTAACATAAACTCTTAGAAGCAAACCTATGTAAGCAATATCTGTGGTGGAATTCCTGAAAAGCCAATACAGGGCTAGCCAGAGGAGAATTCTTGATGTATGCCTTGAAAGTCTGCCTTGAAAGTGTCCTTCAGCCAAGCTGACATCCTCTTAATTAATAAGTCTGCTTGACAAAGCATGCAAGATAGCAGTGAAAGACCCTGGCACAGGCTGAGATTGTCAGTGGAGAAAGGCTGTGTGTGTTTGGTGTTTAACAAGCCGCAGCTTTAATGCTGTGAGGGTTTGAGCTTATGTGGGTTGTGGCGAGTAATGACATAATGCTTCTGGGCAGCGAAGAGGAAATAATGAGGAACTTGAGAACGACCCAGCCAAACTAATCAGACAATCCACAGAGGCAAAGTAAAAGTCATTGTGGACTGGAAGGACTGATTCAGGCCTTGCATGCACACAGTGAGGTGTGCATTCACTGTAATACCTTAAGAAGGGGAAGGGAGCAAATCTAGCACTGTGCCAGTGCGGAGGTGATGTGCTGTATCAGAGGGTACTGAGGTAGCATGCTCGGAAAATCCACCAGCTGTTTGAGAAGCGTAACAGCAGGTCTTCACTGTGATGCTGTGTTTCATGTTACACATCGTTTGTCAGAAAACAGAAATGATTTCATGAACAACAAAACTTAATTATTACCAGAGGATAGCCAGTTCAGGAGGGGATAAAACGGTGCAGGATTATTGCATTTAAAGAGAAGGTAGGGAAAATTGGAAACAATGAAGTACTCTGCTCTCCTTTTGTGAGCTCTAATTGTCCTTTCCCTGTAATCCAAATAGAAAGAGGCCATTTAGAATTACACTGTAACAAATATAAATCAACGGCTTGAAAGAATTGCCTTATGTAATTAACCTCTGTGGCTCCCTGCTTCAGAACATTCTGCAACAGACAGCTTCAAACTGAACTTCAAAGTGGACCAATCATATATTGGTGGGAAAGCTCAATCCTCTTATTACAGTATCTCCTTTTATCTTCACATTTAATAACAGTTAACAGACCTTATGATAATAAATTCATGTCTGATTTGCTTTTGCATTGGATGATCTGAAGGTGTGCCAAGAGAAAACCAGGCCTAAATAATATATAATAGGGCCTTTTACAATTCTTTCACTTTTTGCTAATCATAGATGAATTTGCACAGCTGTGCTTTGTGTGCACAGGAACCGCTGTATTTGTAAAGCTGTCTAAAGCACCTGAGGTTCTCTAAAAGTATCAAATTTAGATGGTTTAGTCAGTGTAATCTCTGGAAGTGGTGTAAGCACCAGCATGCACTGGTCCTAGGTGGAGAGAGAAAGAAACTAGTCAGAACAGTAACATTCACACCCTGAGGTTCTCCACTTTGAAATCCAATTGTTTACAGTTTCTTAAATGTGGATTGAAATAAAAAACCTTAAATGTACCGGCTATGGCTCAAGTGTTAAAGAGGCAGCTTGTGGGCACAGGGCTGCAAGAGATTAAGTGAGACACTGCTCCGTAAAAAGGAAGATGATTCTGATCATCTTTTTGATGGTACTTTGCATTTTGCAGGACAGTAGCTCCTGCTCCGCTGAGGAGTCGGGGGAGCTGCCCTGGGAGTTACTGCCTGTCACTGGGCTTTGTCACAGGTGGTGGCCCCCAGCTTCTGGCTCTGCTGCACTCTTCTGGCACTTGTTGATCTTAGTTGTAAAGATAAAACAAATACAGTTCTAAGAAAAATAAAATGAGGAAATTTCATACTGCTTGTAAATACAGCTCATGGGAATTTCCATAACAGACTCTTACTTGAAATGTCCTGCTCTCTTGCTAGCTGTCAAGCAGTGTCAACAGCCTGGAAGTTGTCTGTCCACAGCAATTGCTGAAATGTTACCTTGCAGTCTGATCAGCATGTGCCTCCCCTTTCCAGGTGGACTCTGAAGAGCCAGTTTTTGAGGCAGTTATAAACTGGGTGAAGCACTCGAAAAAAGAACGGGAAGCATCGTTGCCAGAACTCCTGCAGTACGTGCGCATGCCGCTTCTCACCCCCCGCTACATCACAGATGTCATCGACACCGAGGTATCGGCACCCTGGGTCCATGGACACAGAACAGCTGGGAGCCAGTGTGTGTGTGTGATTGTCATGTTCCCTAGCTAGACTCCTGCTGTGCTAATAGAACACGTTGATAGCTGCTTTCTCTGCTGATGCTTTTTGATGCTGACACTATGGAGTTGTTCCTGTTGAGCTGGAGTGCCCGCTGATTCACTCAGAAGCAGTCTGCTGTGCCAGCAGTTATAGCATCCTGCTTTTCAGCTGGGAGGGTGCCCTGTCCAGGGCAATTATTCAGTTGTCTCCTGATATATGTAGCACCTTTCTGTTGTCATCTGTTACAGTTTTCTAACAAGTGCTTTCTGCCTTCCATTCATAAGTGCTAGCAGGTCTCCTTCTCTAGGCTGAAGGCTGCTGGCATGCGATCCAAGGGAGGAAATGGTTCTTCAGAAGTTGTTTTAGGTGCAGCTGGCAAGCATGTACCTTTGAATGAGCACAGCACCTGTGTGGGTCCAGGGCTAGCACACAAGTCAGAGCCATATCTAATGCTGCTTCTTTGTGTGCCTGGGGTGTTGCAGAGGCAAACCAAAATGTGGATGACGATAAGAGATAATAAAGCTTTTGCGATGGAAGTTTAATCCCAAACAGGAAGCGATGCTGACTCCATGCAAGGTTTGACAGGAAGGCATAGAGAAGTTCGAACCAGCACTCTGGTTTGGTGGTGATGTGAGGTGTCACTAGCCTTTGTCACCTGACAGGTGCAGAATGTTGACTGACAGACTTCTCTATGTAGAGAAATGGCCGATGTAGCAACATTGATCTCTAACGTGATATAGCTGCCTTTTACGGATGTTCTTAAATAAGGGCAACTAACAGGCAGTGAAGTTGTGCCAGAGCTAAAATGTGTTTAGTCGGATTGTTATGGTCCTCCTTAAACTGAAATTGAAGCTAATGTGAAAGGGACTGGTACCGAAACAATTAGATCTGTTCCAAAACCAGCCTAAGACAATGTGCATACCAGGCCTCAGCTTTCTTACTGCACAGAATGGCCTCTCCAGTCTGAAAGTGACACACATTGGTGGGACATCTCATCATCTTGGAGCAGCATGGAGAGAAGACTGTTGGCCCTGTGTGGCATCATCTGCTCTGAACACCCTGGCCTTCTTGCACAAGCACCAAGAACTTGGAAAAATAAATCTTAACTTACTGCGGCAGCATATAGCACCAAACAACCAGAGGGGACTGAACACTGAACGTTCAGGGGACGTTGGTCCAGGCCCTCAGCCAGGCAGGGGAATTACGTGGCATTATGTACGGGGGAGCTGAAGCTGTCCTTGGGCTGCAGTGCCCCCCCACTTCTTTTTAAAAAGACCTTACTGCTTCTGTAGTCTCTTCATAGCTCCGCATCCCATTTGCACAGGGATCAAGCTAATAGCTCCAGCTAAACTGCTTCGTTGTGTCGTGCTGCTTGTTTCTTCCTTGATGGCAGGTGCGTGCTGGGAGTTATGTGGGGCAGATCCAGCCAAACCGATTTCAAGTGTAGTTTCGCTTCCAGTCCCCCTTCTCAGGCATGCTTCCGCTGGCTGAAATGCAGCAGAAGTGCTTTTTTCTTAGTTTTCCAATATAGTTATTTTCATTATGGAACCTGCAGTGCCAGACTTCGCGTGAGAACTGAGCCATATCTTTTCAGCTGCAGTCCAGTCTTAAGTTGACTTTGCATTTCCTTGTGTGCAGTGTTTGCACTATGACACTACTAGCCACAGCCTGCACACAAGTAATTTTAATGCTGTCTGAACTGATGAGAGTTGGCTTTAGGACAGTTCTTATGAGGGATCTTAAAATACATTGCATGTACCGGTGACTCATGTTTTTCCTCAGCCTTTTATACGATGCAGTCTGCAGTGCAGAGACCTTGTAGATGAAGCGAAGAAATTTCATCTTCGGCCTGAGCTCCGGAGCCAGATGCAAGGACCCAGGACAAGAGCACGTCTAGGTGAGCAGCAAAGGAAAGGACACTGAGGGGGTCTGGGGCATTGGCAGTTATCGTATTATGCACCATGTCTAGTGCCTTGCAGTTGCACTGAAGTGCCTCACAGCAGTTACTTGTCAATCCACTGTTCCCAGTGGTACAGAAAGGGGACTGGAGCAAGGGACAGAGGTACGTTTTTTTCAGAGCACAATTGCTTACTGGCAATGTGGGGACTAGTTGGTTGCCTTTAATCCCAGGCCTCTGCTGTAACCATAAAACCAGTTTTCTGTGTTGTTGGTACTTCCAGATATGTTTGCCTCAGTATGCAGCTGTCCAAGAAGTGTGGGAACAGTTTCCTCCTGTCTCAAAAGGCAGGTATTAGTGTCAGAAACAAAAAGAGCTGCAAGGTGAGAGACGGCTGTGTTACAGTGAACATAAGTTTTCAACAGGGAATCTCAGAGGGGAAAGCACAAGGAGGGAGATGGAGAGGTCCCTCTTTACCTTCAGAGATACTTCTCCTCCCCCCCAGCCCCAAGTCTTGTTAAGGCAAATAAATCATAGAATCCTAGAATCCCAGATTGGAAGGGACCTCAAGGATCATCTGGTCCAACCTCTCGGCAAAAGCACAGTCTAGACAAGATGACCCAGCACCCTGTCCAGCTGAATCTTACAAGTGTCCAGCTTTGGGGAATCCACCGCTTCCCTGGGGAGATTATTCCAACGGCTGATTGTTCTCATTGTGAAAAATTTTCCTCTTGTGTCTAATCGGAATCTCCCCAGGAGTGACTTGTACCCATTACCCCTAGTCTTGTCCATGTGACTCCTTGTAAAAACGAAGTCTCTGCCTTCTTTGTAGCCCCCCTTTAAACATGATGGAACATGATGATAAGGTCTCCCCTAAGCCTTCTTTTCTCAAGGCTGAACCAACCCAGTTTTCTTAGTCTTTCCATATACGGCAGGCTTCCCAGTCCTTTGTTTTTGTGGCCCTTCTCTGGACCCTCTCCAGCCTGTCCACATCCTTTTCATATAGCGGGGACCAAAACTGAACACAGTAATCCAGGTGTCGCCTGAGAAGCACTGAGTAGAGTGGGATAATGACTCCTTTCTCTCTGCTGGCGATGCCCCTGTTGATACAGTCCAGTATCCTGATAGCTTTCTTTGCCGCAGCAGCACACTGTTCATTTGTATTGAGCTTGTTGTCCACCTGCACCCCCAGCTCCCTTTCCACAGAGCTGCTCCCCAGCCCGGTAGATCCCAGCCTGTGCTGCACTCCTGGATTATGTTTTCCCAGGTGCAAAACCTTACACTTGTCATTGTTGAACTTCATAAGGTTCTTGTTAGCCTTCCAGCCTGTCCAGGTCTTCCTGCAGGGTGGCTCTCCCTTCCCAAGTGTCCGCTTCCCCATGCAGTTTGGTGTCATCAAATAAGGATTTCTTCCTCTGTTTCAGTAACTGCTACCAAGCACAGTCACTGAATTCTTGGGGAAATGCTTGACTTAGGGCTGTAAGCACTTGAGAGCAACATAAACAGTAGATGCCACACACCCTGGAAGAGTTTTTAGGTGCCACACACCCTGTCTTCCTCCCTGCTGAGGACAGAGGGAGCGCTGGTGATTGCTACCCAGGTTAGGTGCCTGCTTCAGATAAAAACAGGGATTTAGAGGCAGCTTGTTGCACCAAGGAAGGCTCAGTGTTTCTTCAGGTGATTCCCTTGAGGTGACCCTTTGGTTGAAGGTATTGACTTGACTTTGCTCTTCCTCTTTGCTCTAGGAGCTAATGAAGTCCTGCTTGTGATCGGCGGCTTTGGCAGCCAGCAATCGCCTATTGATGTTGTGGAGAAATACGACCCAAAAACTCAGGAGTGGAGTTTCTTGCCAGTAAGGGACCATTTTTGACCACCACTGGGTTGAACAGGCTGTGATCAGACACCGATCCTGTAGCATCAGCTATGTAACGTTCCTCTTTGGGCTATCCTTTGTGTTCTGCTTAGAATTTCTGACATGAATTCTTTAGAGTTGCTGAGGTTTACATAGTGAATGCTGAAACCACTTCACATTTGCAGATTTGCTAAGTATGCTGTGTGTAAGAGGTGGTTGTCATATTTCTAATCAGAGGAGCCTAGAGACCCACATCTTTGTTGTGGGAGTGAGAGCTATCGTGTTTCTTACTGAAGAGATGTTAAGCTTTAAGTTTAGTGATGGTAATTGAAATGTCAATAGGAACAGTATAATCAGTCCTGCTTTCAGGCAGGCTGTATGATCTCTCTGGTTTCATTGTTTCTGAACATAACAGGAGATAGCAAGGAAGGAACTCCTGCACTGAGGACTATTTCTGCCCAAAATTAAAATCACCTTTATCGTGTGAAATGGTGGAGAATTGCCTCTTCTTTAATGTCGCTAATCACAGAAGACCCTGTATCACCTGGTGTCACAAAATTCTGTTCTTTTTTGGAGGCTAAAAGCTATTTTCATCGAATATTCCAAGTCTCCATGTTTTTCTGTTAGCAGTCTCTGCAGGGAGCCAGTGAGAGGCACACAAACCTCCGAGATGCATCAAAGATTCAGTAGCAGCATAAGATAAATTACATTTAATGCAAAATATTTTTGTGCAAGGAGATCTGGCCATGAGAAGAGAGCATGGCAGAGACAGAGTACAGGCAGAAAGCGGCAGACACAGTCATTAACGTTTTAGCCAGGGCTGTTTGCCTCTGCAGTAGTGGGCCATTTTCCAAAAGAGCAGGAAAAAAAAATAATGGAAGAACAGTGTTTGGTCTTCATGCATCAGTGTTATTTCCTCTCCTTGATCTTTTTATTCTTTTCACTGTTTAGAGCATCACCCGTAAGAGGCGCTACGTTGCTACAGTGTCCCTGCATGATCGGATCTATGTGATTGGGGGGTACGATGGTCGCTCTCGTCTCAGCTCAGTGGAGTGCTTGGATTATACATCAGATGAGGATGGTATCTGGTACTCTGTGGCACCAATGAACGTACGGCGAGGCCTGGCGGGAGCCACGACCCTCGGAGGTATGTCCTGGTCACCGTACTGACAGAGCGGTACAGCCTGTGCAATTCTTGTGCTGAAATGCCCTGAGCCGATATGTGCAGAGTGAGATGGCTCCGAGGGAGGAGGTGAATCTGAAATTCTGGCTTCTCGTCATTTGGATGTAGAAGTGGAAAACTTGCCCACATATCTTGAGAGGAGCTCTGCCTCCGCTTCATTCTTACGACATGTGTCTGTGCATCGAGGGAAAGGAACTCTGAGGGATTATGGAGTGGGAAGCTCTTGGGGTGGTGACAGTGTTGCGTATTACTGAGCACAGGACACCAAGTACAGCAATAACCATCCAGCACTGGAGAGAGGCTGAGACTGGAGCCTGTGCGGAGAAGGGTTCTTAGCACAGACTTGGAAGAAGAAAGTTACTTTACTGAGCAAACCAGAACACTTCGGCTTGCTTATGCTGGCAAAGCAAAGGCCAAGAGGGGATATGATTGTTCTCTATGAGTTTAACTTGGCATGAGAAGGAAACGGGCAATATAAGAACTGAATAAGAACAAATGGTTATAAATAAGCCAGGGAAAAGTTGGTGTGGAAATGAGAGGAAGTTTTCTAGCCATTAGAATAGCAGTTACTCTAATGAATATTCTGTGTTTTAATGCTTATATTAGAATACCTTCTTAATAATTAATATGGATTAAATATTCCTTTAGACTGTTAATAATCTATTCTAACGAAAATTCTCGTAAAAATGAAGCTGCTTTGAAGATGACGGATTTGTGAAAGCATTGCATGAATTCAGTTATTCAGTATAAGGGACTGACCTTGATGATCCAGACACGTCTTTTGGATCTTCTTTCCTTTTGCTACCTGTGTGTTTACTACTTTGTAAGCATTTACTCTGGGGAGGTGCGGACAGGATGCTAGTGATAGGCAGGGTTTGGGCATGGCAGTGGTTCGGTAGGTTCTGCAGCATGAAAAAAAAATGGGGTGTGCATGTTTGTTCTCCTTCATCCATCAGCAAGAAGCAGATGGGTTTTATGTTTGTTTAGTTTGTTGGGTCTGTGAGCAGACTAATGCAGCGAGCTAGGGTGAGGAGGCTGGGTTTATCTCAGCTCCAAATGTGCCAAGATCTGGAGTTGTTCCTGTATTTTGCAGTCCACATTGTAGGCTTGCTCCACGTACATGCTTGATACTTGACTCGCTGAGTCCAACCTCTGTCTAACGTTTCAGACATGATCTATGTTTCCGGTGGGTTTGATGGAAGCCGACGTCACACCAGTATGGAACGATACGACCCGAACATTGATCAGTGGAGTATGCTGGGAGACATGCAGACAGCACGGGAAGGAGCAGGGCTTGTTGTAGCTAACGGAGTTATCTACTGCCTTGGTAGGTGCCCTTGGGACCTCTAGGCATTCTGCAAATACTTGCTCTTTACAGAAATGACAGTGCAGATGCTGTCTGTGTGGAGCACCAATTATGTCATGTCCAGGTTAGAAGAGAAAATTTAATTTCACTGCGCTGGGCACTGCACAGCTCTGTCAGCGAATGCAGCCTGTTCTCGCTGTTACCATCGCAATGGCTTAGACTGGAGCTGCCATATAACTACAGTAAATGCTGTCAGAAGCAAATTGGCCACAATCAGGCTACATTTGAGGGATGGCTGAAGCGTGGGGCATGAGCAGTGCCAGCTGAGGTTTGCAGGGACTGGGCAGTGGCTGAAATGCCCTAGAGATGAAACAGATAGTCACAGGACAGAGGGTGCATCTGCTCCACACAAAGTAACGTTGGCTGTAGCACTCCAGAAATGTATCCTGAGCTGTATGTGTTCCAACTCCTTTCTGTAGCGCTCGTTTCATTTTCAGAGACCCACACCAGCTGTGAATATGGTGAGAGTGCTAGAGGGCAAATCACTCTGAAGACTTCAGTAAGCTTGTTCTGTACATACACCTTCTGGGCCCCAGAAAAGGCAGGCTCAGTGCTGTACCCACATTTGTTGCAGTCCTGTTCCTGGGGAGTCACAGATACTGGACACTGGTTTATGGGTTTCACTTCCCTCTCCCAAATTCCTCTTCCTCATGCAGTCCCCCAAGGCAGATGCCAGCACGCTGCTCCTTTGCTGAAGCTACACAATGAGATTTCTTGGTATCCTCTTGTGAAATAGCTCTTTGAGACATCCCAGCCTACACTGTGCAGCCTCATAGCATCAGCTGACGGCTGCAGCACACTGACCCTGAGCCAGCACCAGGTCTGGAAGCTTTAGCAGGACAGCATCTACATTGACATCAGCATGCTCAGAGGCAACATTGGGCAGTGCCATACTAACCTGGTTGTACTAGTTCAGAGAGGTGATGCTGTCTCCCAGCACGGCCCTGTGCAGTGCAGGGGCAGAGCTCAATCTGAGCTGGCATGGGTCTGGCATTGCAAGCTGCGGAGACCCTCTTTGTTCTGCCAGCCCCGGCGTGCTGTGAGCTGTGCCAATTGCAGTGCAATGCTATACTAAGGATGAAACAAGCGTGTTATTCCTCTGTACACAGAAAACATTCTCCAGAAGTCAGACCCATGGTTTGCTCCTGTATTTTGTTTCAGGTGGCTATGATGGGCTGAACATACTGAATTCTGTAGAGAGGTATGATCCCCACACTGGACACTGGACAAACGTCACCCCAATGGCCACTAAGCGCTCAGGTAAGAGCCCAGAGTGCCTTGATGTCAAAATGTTTTGGGCCGCACTGAGGAAGCAGTCACTGCTGGCTTGTCCTTCTGCCCTGGAGGATGTTTTCTCACCCCAGCAGGTAGTTTGTCTTTGAGAAGGGATGATTTTAGGACATGCTGACTTATCTCCCCAAGAGAAAGATTAATTTTCACGTCTGCTGTCTCCATCCCATGCTAAGATGTGTATAGAGGAATGGTGGGGGGTTATAGTTTATAAGGAGGGAGAAGAAGCCTTGTGTGACTTCCCTAACTAGGAACAGTACATGGCTTGGAGAAAAGCTAGCAAGGAACAAACTACAGACCATAGTGCAAGGTAATGGGACAGTTTGCTAAGTCAGTGCTCGTCAGCTGTGCAGGACATGGCAAAGGCAGCAGTGCTCTTGGCAGGCCCTCCTTCACCTGCACTCTGTGAAGTGCTGGGCATCAGCTCCTGGGGCAGCAGTATGGCAGAGCACAGCACTGCCAGAGCAGTGTCATGCTCTAACAGTCTTACGGTAATGACTTGAAACATGGTGCAGTCACACATCAGTTACCCCCACCAACTCTTAGTCTTTCGTGCTTGGCACCCTATCTGAGCTTTAAGTTTGGCAGCTGTATCTAGAAGAAAAATGTAGTTTAAATCCTACTTCAGATCCTACTTCTGGAGTAACTTTCTGTCTCAGCTCTCCTTCATTTCTCAAAGGAGTTCCTGCAGGGCTTGTGCAGCTCCTGTGTGCTCCAGTGTTGGCCCTCTGCTATTGCACTGCGCCTCAGGCTGCCTGCCCCTGATCTTCATTGCTGTGCTAGCAAGGAAACATGGCCTTGGTCAGCCACGTGTGCTTACAGGCCCTCTTTCAAAACCCTTTTGAAGTTGCTTTTTCTCTAGTTCTTTCAATAAATGTCCTTTACAATTAGCCTAGGCAGCATTGCTTCTGTTTGTTCTCTGCTGCAGTGTTCTTGTTTAGGGACAAGTGCTGGTTACTCAATTAAAACTGGTCTCTGTTCTAAAAACATCTAAGCTTTCTTCTGCCTGCAGTGGCGTTCACCAAAACCCCAAGCTTCAAATATTTACCCCTGTGACAGGGCTGTTCCTGTTAAGTGTGGTTTGGAAAGTATTTCCCATATGCCAAGAATGGAATTGATTTAGAAGTTAGTTGCTTTCCACATCCAGGAAGACCCAACATACAAGCACGTGATAAAATCTGTGGGTTTTCCTATGTCAGAGGGAACAGGGGAGACCTTTGCCCGGATCTCTAGAAAGCTTAAGGCTGAGACAGCTTTCCCCAAGGGGTCTGTTTTGGGCACCAGAGAAGATGGCTTCAGGCAAGACCAAAAGCAAAGAGTTCAAGGGAAAAGCCTTTTATAAGAAGCATTTCACAGGTCCATGCTAGCTTCCCGTAAGACTTGGAGGCCTTGGGTAGCAGTGCCTTGGCCTGCAGCGCAGGCTTCTCAGTGCCACAAGCGAGCAGGAGCAAGCCAGGTTCCTTCCTCAGTCCTCTGACCTGGAGCACTGAAGTCTGAAACAGGGGTGTGCCCAAGAACGGGTTTTGGCCCAGGTTTTTTTGCTGCCACTCTGTGGTACAAACATCCCAAACTACTAGTAGCTTAGATACCAGTTGCACTTGCAACCTGCATCCTGCTGTCAGTTCCAGTCCGTCCATCCTGGGGACCTTGGACTCAGTACAACTTCTTTTGCCCCAAGGCTTTGACACACTTGCTAGAGCTGTCTCCATACGGGTCTTTGAATTCCAAGAAAGACCAGGACTAAAAGTAATCTTGCCTTTATTCACAGAGATTTACTCATCCTTGTTTCTCTTCATCTCTTAGGACAGGTTCTGGAGGTAGGCCACCCCTCATAAAGCATGGCCATATTGCATTGCTAGACCTGACTTCCCTGATTAGGCCTTGGTCTGGTCTCTTCTCAGTCAAAGTCTTCTTTACTGAAGCTACTGGAGAGGCCATCAGGGCAGCCTGGCCATTCCCAGCTGTTTTGGTGCTCTCAGCAAGGACAGACAGTGAAAGTGAGATTGCATTTAGAGGAACAGAAGGTCTTTTATACCCTGCTTGTAGAAGAAACAGATTGGTGCCCAAGAGTTGCTGGGTAGGTGGCTTGTTTCCTTCAGGATATTCATCAGTGCAATAGTTACGTGTTGATGGTAAGAGCCTGACAGGGTTTACTCTCCTCTCAGGATGCAGCTTGAAACAGCAGCGGCTGTTGGCAAAAGCACCTAAGGCCACATCATTATCTTACTCCATTCTTTGGTGCTTTACCTGAAAGAGGCTGCAGATGAGGAACAGAGGCTGGCGGAGGTTTATTTTCTGCTGTTGTCATAGATTCCCACTTGGGCCAACTGTATTATTGATTGCTTTTACTGGGACAGGTGAGATCAGCTGTTCAGACAGATGCTTCAGCCACTTACGCCTCTGTGACCATGCAGTGGACACCAGTTTTCATTTCCCTGCATCCCAGAGGAGCAACGTCAAAGAAATCCCGTCTCCAGCTTCACATGGAGCAGCGTCATTCTCCTTGCTACAGCCAGGGGCTGGGTGACACCAGGGAGCCAGAAACAGCAGAGAAACCTGGCTGTGTGGTGACAGGATCCCAGCTGGCTACCCGCCAGCAGAGAGAGCCTGGTGCTGGTCTGTTCAGGGGGTCGGGGTGTCGTTCAGCCAAAGTGAACACCTCATGTTGCTAGCGCTGCCCTGGCTGCAGCGTTGCTCAGTCCCTCTTATGGCAGAGATTCAGCAGCATTTCATAGAGTTACAGGTTTTCATGTATCGTATTGGAGACAAAGAATAAGAAAATGTCCTCTGAAGAGGGAGGAACTGACCTAGTTCAGGCTTGTAACAGCGAGCCCCGGGGATGGTGCTGACGGTGTCGCTCATGGGTGTAACTGTACCGTCTTCTCTCTCTCCAGGGGCTGGAGTGGCTCTGCTGAATGACCATATTTATGTAGTTGGTGGGTTCGATGGGACGGCACATCTCTCCTCTGTGGAAGCCTATAATATTCGCACTGATTCCTGGACAACTGTAACAAGCATGACAACCCCCCGCTGCTACGTGGGGGCCACCGTGCTGCGGGGAAGGCTGTATGCAATCGCTGGGTAAGCAGCTGCCCTGGGCTGGAGAGGGAGATGTCCTGCATGTCTGTTTGCTGGAAGAAGTGAGTTTAGGTGACACGGCCTGCTGCAATGCTTCAGGTGGCCTCTCCTCGCATTTATATTTCAAGTTTTATGAGGAGACAGCCCACAGAGTCACCATGCCCAACCTAAATAGGCAGTGTGATGGTCCAGGGCCAAGATAGGCAGGAGAGCAGCCGCAGACAGCAAAAGGGAGCCTAATGCAGTGGTTTCATTTCGGGACATTCCTGCAGCATGCAGCTGTTCAGCCTCCCAGGAAGGGCTCTGAATACCTCAACCTCTTCCTTCAGCGGCATCCCTCACCTGTAACTTTCTGTGATTGCAGATACGATGGCAACTCACTGCTGAGCAGCATTGAATGCTACGATCCCATCATTGACAACTGGGAAGTGGTTACCTCCCTGGGGATGCAGCGCTGTGATGCTGGAGTCTGCGTCCTTCGGGAGAAGTGATCTAGAGGGAACTTACAAAGAAGAACATCCTAAAAAGTCTTGGCCAGAGGAAGAGTCCCAAGTGATTTGCAGTGACTGTTCTTGAGTTGTGGATGCTGTGGAAATAGGCACCAAGACAGCAGCTTTCTGTGCTGCTTTTGACTAGAGCATGTGCATAAACGTGTTATCTCAGCAGTCATTTGAAATCGGGGGCTCTGTGTGAAGCTGGAGAAAGGTGGTGAACTAGGTCGGGAAAAGCTGCATTCTCTGCTGTTCCTGTGGCTAAGTCTATCGGCAGAGCAGAGATGCCCCCAGCCTTGGTGTCAGCTAGCCCGGTGATTGCTTCCAAGGACATGTACATACAACTGGGTGGTCTCTTCAGCCACTGCAGGACCACGCAAGGTCCTCTGGTTGCTCTCAGCCACGTGGATGTGTGAGGGTGAATCCAGCTGCTCTTATGTTCCAGCTTCAAATCATCTTGTACATACTGAATGTTTGAACATGCTCCTCAAGTGCACATCAGTGCAGAGCCAAATTGAGTGAGCATGTGTAAGGGGGTCCTGCACTGTAGCTGTGTCTGCAGGTTCCTCGCAGGTCTGCACACAAAAGGAGTCGCAGATTAAAGCTGTCAACTACTGAGACCCAAAAGCCTGAGGCTGCAGGGGGCAGAGGGCAGGGGGGGGAAGCTCATTGCCTGGTGTAGAAGCAGGTCTGCAGCATTTGTGCTCTGATCAGGGGGCTCAGCAAGGTTCATCACATCATATTGCCCCCAGAAAGTTTGACAGAGCCAGTATTTTCTGGCAGCAGGAACCTTGCTGTGATGCAGCAGTGCCTCTTCTCCCACCCCTGTGGGGAGGACACCTTGCAGAGGCCGAGGCCCTGAAAGTAGGGACACAATTGCTACTGTCCTTGTAGAGCTTGCTGGTGAGTGACTGGGGTTCATCCTTGGACAGCCCTCTGTTCAGCACACTCACGTCAGCCTTTCAGTCAAGTTCATTGTGTTGATTTTCCTTTTATCTAGGATTTTTCTGCTTCCAGGGCCATTTTGGAGTGACGTCCAGGCTTCTGTTTTGCCCTTTGTTCTCAGCTGTTTATTCCCGTGCCTCGTAGCTCCACATCCTCTTACACCAGCTATCCTTTGCCTGCCCCACGAACCCCAAGTGAGAGCTTCATCACTGGCTCACTAGAGCACTCTCTCCTCAGCATGTCTCCTGCCTTGCTGCATTTCTGGGAGCACGGGCTCTCCTCTGCGTTCAGCTTGGCCCCTGCAGTGCCTGGGCTCCATGTAGTGCTGCTCGTTGAGCTTACTGCTGACTCTGTGCTTGGGGGACAGGGTGGGATCAGGGACGTGGTAGCATGACTTAATTATGCACTTTCAGCCAACGCTCTGACCTTCTGCGTTTGTTTCTATCACACAAGTGTTCTGTGGTTTTGTTTCCTATGTTTATTTTTTAATGAAAATATAAAGAATAAAATATTTCCTGAGCCAGTGGGAATTTAGCTTCTGTTCTCTGCGTTCAAGACATGTCTAACTACTGTGTGGAGGGTACGTACCAACCCCCTGTTAGAGCAGGAAGCCACCTGCAGCTGTGCCTCTGCCCTGTAGCTTCAGCGTGGTCGTGAAAAACAACTGCTCCATTCGCTGGGATCCATGGCACAAAAACCTATTGGGCCTGGAGGACTTGCTCACTAGGGCTGAGTTTGTTGCAAGATCTGCTTGAGAAGATTGTGGCAGCAGAGATGAGGAAAAGGCTGTGATAATACTGCTATAATAGAGCTCACACTTGCAAAAAATAACAGCTCCTTTGTCCACCACAGCAATGTGGGATGAATGGAGCCCAGTATTAATTCATCTGTCAATGGTGCAGCTACAAAATACCTTTCCAAAACCTTCAGTTGATTTCAAGGCAAACTGCAGCATCCTGCCCCAGCAGCCTTTGATGACTCTGAATGCTCACACACTGCCTGGTCCCCTAGTAAACATTTGACCCATTATTCTAGATTTCAGATAGCCTCTCCTGACACATCTCCCTCAGGATGAACAACTCTGTCGTTCTGTAGCCAGCAAGAAGTATGTGAGGAACCAAAAAGGTAAAAGGACCCACTTGGGAGAGTGCAGTATTCATGAGGAAGGACTCAGCTGATTTTGTACATGGATCTGTCCTACCCCCTGCACACCTGACACTAGCAGGGAGATGGAGGGGGAGTTTCCAGACTGCCAAACCTGGAGCTGTCAGTAGCTCCCCTTCCCTGACAAGCCCTGCTCTCCTGCAAAGGCCTCTGGGGGGCTTCAGCTCCAGAAGTGACAAGTGCTGAAAAAAACACGTCTGATGCCTGGTTCTGCTGAAGCTCAGTGGACTGAAGGGCCAGCATCACAACTGGGTCACAGCAGGACACGACCCTATTCACAGTGGCCAGCAGACCCCATTGCTGCCTTTCCAGGACAAGATGTACTGAAGGGTTTGAAGAGGAACTGGCATTTCCAGCTAGATAATGAACAATATAAACCTTCAAAATGGTCTGCATCTGTGCAGAGCTGGAGATGAGAAAACTTATAAGGTACTGTTGAAGGTAATACAACGGGTCAAAATGTTCTGCTTGGAAAGAAGCTGGTAGTGATTCTTACAGACCAGTAAGAGTGAAGCTCTGCTCCCCAAATAATCCAGGAGGAAATGCTAAAATGTGGAATTGAGCATTAATTTTCAACACCAGACAGATCCCCCCCCAAGAATGTCAAGAATTGGCTAAAGATCTCTTTGGGTTGGTAAGTTTTTCTTTCTTTCTTGAGAAGTTCCAGAGGACTGTAACAAAGCAACTGGCCCTGAACAACCTGCCCGGCTCAGCACAGCCTCGCCCCGCAGCAGTCGCGGCCCGTGGGCTGGGAGGTAGCAGCGTAGTCTTGTGCCACTCATCAGAGTTGCATGGCCCGTAGATCTTGCTGGGAAAGCTTCATCTCAAGTTAATTTGACAAGCAGGTGGTATTGAGGTAAGTGTTGATGTGACACTGTCAGCTTTTGACTTGCAACCTGAATGGACTTCACCCAGGCCAGGCAGAGGCTTAATACAATCGACTTGAAGCTCTACAAACTTGTTGCTTCATGGCATGCTACGCTCAGGGAGGTGAGGGCCTTTGCTTCATGCCTCCTCCACTGGAGCCTCCTGCAGACAGCAAACACAGTCAGGAGCAGTGCTTCCTTCGGCTGGTCATGGGAGGCAGAAGCAACCCATTGGGAGGCTCCGAAGTTCTGGAGTGAAACCAAACTCTCACTGCTGGGGTGCCTTTGAGGCAGCAGGGGCTGTCTGGCTCCCAGGGCAGTGTACTGCCTGAGCAGGGACAGAGCCGTGGCTCCTGGGCATGCTCACCCTGCAGTTACACAAGAAAAGAAATCACAGAATCGAAGAATAACTGCACTTGAGAGAGGCAATCTGGTGGTCTGTGATCCTGCTCAGAGGAGATCCAGTTTGGATCAGGTTTCTCAGGACCTTGTTTCATTGAGTCCAGAGTACCTCCAAGGGAGTACCTCCTCCCTGTCACCAGCCGCTGTTAGGCACCGTGTGCTTCTGCAGGCAACTCCTGCACTGGGGTAGCAGGGAACTGCTGAGCTGCAGGAACCCCTCTCCTGTCTGGTGCCACAAGCTTCAAACCCCCTGGAAGCAGGACACATCTTGGGCAAGGCAGGATGCAGAAACTTGGCAGCACAGCCTCCTCTACAGATAAACCCACTGCCTGCGCCCAGCGTTTCACAGAGGCAGAGGAAAGCTGAACAAAGTTGCTCAGGGCGGGAATTGGAGACAGCAGAACCAAGGATGTGTAGAAATGTCCTCTTCGTTCCCTTCAGCATTCCAGCACACCACAGCCCTCTCTGTCACTGCTCTTTAGGGGAAGTCACTGTGCCATAGTGAGGACAGGACCAAGCCTTAGCCCTTTCAGCTCACTGGAGCTGTTGCTGAGTTGCACGGCTGTGCCAGTCACTGCTGAGCCACTGCGGGTGCAGAGTCCCCACCTCAGTGCAGTTGCTTCGTGAACGGAGACATCCCGGCTCCTGCTCAGCCACCAGCCAAATTTGTTGCCTCTTCTGGGCAAATCAGGTCCTTTCTGTGGTTGTTTTGCATGACTGGCTTTTGAGCAGTGGGTGCCCCAGTGCTGCTTGTGGTGGGTGTTGCTGAGCACCACCACCCTTTGTGCATCCACTCCCCTCTCGGCTCCCCAGCACACACACAGAGGTGTCTGAGGAGCTCCAATGCCCCCATACGCTGTTTCTGCCTTAGAAATGCCTGCATGATTCACAGGATGGTGAGGTTTGTGCCTACCAGCCACACTCCCCTTGCAGCTTGTGGCAGGGAGCAGAGCTGCGGCTGATGATGCAGCAGTCAGGACTGTGATTGCCCAGGCTGGAGCCTGAGGTGAGCAGCTGGATTGCTGATGAAATCCTGTGTCTTTATTTAGTACCTTGAATATCAGTTCCCATTTCTGGCTTCTCCTGAGAGTTCTTGGGAGCAGCCAGTCGGGAGACAGCAAGGTAGCAGGAGGATGGTGTATATTTACCATAAATGGTCAGGGAAAAGCAAGAATCAAGGGTCTCCGGCAATCTGTTTTACCCCCTAAAGGAGCAGTGGATACATTTTAACAAGCCTGTTTCAATCTTTACAACAGTGCTACCAGTGGGCCGCTAGCAACAGGTCCCAAGATCAGCAGAAACAGTGCCTCAGATTTGATCAGTGAAGAGCAAGTCCAACGGTCACTCGGGCCCCAGGACCTCGTCTCCAGCACTGCTGCCTGTAAGCACCGGCAGAGCCTCCTGCTTTTCCCAGGTTTTCCAGGGCCAGGCCGAACTCTAGCTTCCTCTCCTGGAAAACGTTTTGTTCTGAATGTCAGCACTGCTTCAGTGCATTCTTCCCCTCCCCTTCCCCATTTCTGAGGGGGTTCTCTCTGTACCAAGCAGCTAAGTGAGCTGCTGTGAGCAGCAGGAAGAGCGCAGCCCAGGCTCTCAGAAATGCTGATGCAATCACTACATGCGAAATACATGCAGCAGCGTTGCAGGGAGACAACTCCCGTGTCCAGCATCAGCTGAGCTCTGCTTTCTCTGATGGCTTGTTCTGGTTTGAGTGACACAGGACTAATTTCTCTTCTAATGCTTGGGAAAACTGCACTTTTAGAAGACTCCAGTGTCTGAATTTGTGAAAATACGTACTTTATAGCCACCTATGGTGTGTGGATTTCAAGGTCTCAGCGTTTTCGAGCTTGCCAGGTGCAGTGATGAGAAGGAGCAAGACCCAGGCACTTGACCCCCGCTGGCGAACAGGGTTATTTCATACCATGAATGGCACATTCAATATAAATAAGAAAGTTTGCTGAGGAGTTCTCTCTCCCTTGATGGCGGCAACCCTGAGAACTCCTTGCCCTGTGCCAGAGCCCTGATCCGACATTGGCTGTCCCCTGCTGGAAGTGCACAGCTTCTACTGACAGAATGGGCTGAGTATAATCCTTGTGTATTTTATATTAGTATTGGGATCAATAGTGGTTCTTTAGTGTTATTAACGTTAACTACCTAGTTTTATGCTATTACATTTGTATATTTCAACAACCAAGTTTCCCTGGTTTTCCCCCCATTCCCCTTCTGGTGTGGGTAGAGGTCATCAGGTGATCGAATGACCGTCTAAACAACAATAAATAGTTGGGGGTTCCTCAAACCGTAACACGGCAGTCACAGAAGCCAAGTGTCTCCGGGTTCCCACGGCGGGACAGTGACCGTCCCCGACAGGCCCAGCTGGCAGAC
>VZSZ01002048.1:23954-40971 GCA_013398815.1 Ibidorhyncha struthersii | reverse complement strand
CCCCCTGCGGGCCGGGCGGTGACGCCGTGTCTCCCGCAGCTCCTCCTGCCCGCCATGAGGAAGAAGGCGGCGGCCGCAGCGGGCGGCGGCGGCGGGGACGTGGTGCGGGAGCACTGGCTGGTGCGCGACATGTTCTCCTTCGAGAACGTGGGCTTCACCCGCGACGTGGGTAACATCAAGTTCCTGGTGTGCGCCGACTGCGAGGCGGGGCCCATCGGCTGGCACTGCCTCGACGACAAGGACAGCTTCTACGTGGCACTGGAGCGCGTGGCCCACGAGTGACACTGGGCTGGGGAGGGGGCCGTGGGTCCGGGCACCCGCTCGGGCAGCTGGGCTCAGCCACCGGCCCTGCAGCCTGGCCGCCATGCCAGTGACAGACTGAGCTGAGCCCTGGCGGACTGACTGCGGCTTGGCCACTCCACGGCCTTGCTGTGGCAGCCCGCGGCCCGGCTACCTGACTGACCACAGCCCGGCTAGCCCACAGCTTGACTGACCTACAGCCCAGCTGGTCACCCCTCAGCCCGGATCCACGGACTGACCAGCACCAAGAAGCGCAGCACCGGCACGGCCAACTCCTCGCCTGAACCCCCACGGGAAGGACGTCGGTGGCGGGAGGGTCCCCTGTGACCTGCAGGGACAGCTCGCCGTGACAGTTTTGCCAAACAGCTTCACCTGCCACTGTTGCTAGAAGCGGCCCCAGGCCTTCCTGGCTGCTCCCTGTCACTTCTTCCTTGTGTGGCTGCTGTTCTTCAAACGTGCTAAGATGTCTTTCAGGCTGATCGGTTTGTGACACAGTCCTGTAAATATGGGTGCTGGCACAAGGGCAAGGGGAGGACAGGACTGCTGCATTGAATCATTGTGATGGCTTAAATTGTCTGAACTACAGCCAAAGCAGTTATAGGGTTTAAGGCTGAATCTTCTGTTGATTTTCAGAAGAAATGTTCCCTGCCCCAAACTCTAACATTTAGGTTCTCTAAAACCTCATCCTACTTGACAACTGTAACCTGTAAGAGTATATGGCACCTCAAGTGTGTGTAAGGCATTTTAATTAACACTGTATGCAGTTTTATTAACTGAGTACTTGGAAATAAAATAAGATACAGGTAGGGTTTGTAGACAGCATAGGCTGATAGAATGGCAAGTAAAGAAAATGTGCAAGATCATAGTATTTCCAGGTAGCAAGAATGAAGAGATTCCAACCTGAAAAGGACCTGAATCATTGGACAAGTGGTGTCCAGTGAACGCGTGTCTCAGTGCTGCAGCATGTCAAAACAACCGTGTGTATATTAAACAGAGAAGTCAGGAAAGAATTCCTCTTCTGTAAACGCAGCTGGCAGGAGCAGTGCCGGGTTATTGTGTCCAGTTTTGGTCTCTGCCTTTTAAAAGATGGGCACAAAGCTGACTGAAAACTGAAGGAGGCTGCAGCAGCAATGGTTCTCACTGTATTTATTTTTTGGTGATTGTGGTCCAGTTTGCATTCTCTGTTTGCAAACCCCTGTATGAATAATACAGCAGCTTTACAGTGATCATCTTGGGTCACAGAGGGCATGCCTTACTGCAGGAGGTGTGTCAGTGTGCTACGCTAATAAACATTTTTGGTACCAACACTGCTGTAAAGGCACAACTGTCATTGCGCTGGGATGATGAAGTTGTATATGCCACCAAAATCAAGATCGGTTGTACTTAAAGATTAGTAATGTTGCTGCCACAAGGCTGTGGACAAGACCATTTCCTCGCTCCTCTACTAAAGCAGTTTCGCTGGCAGGAGTCTGTAAGGCAGGCACAGCCTCGGAGCGATTTTCCAGAAAAGCAACCTGACAGCAAGTGAGGGAGAAACAAGTCCTTTCTTCCAGTGCTTGAGGACCTGCACTTTTAAGATTTGGAGACTCTGCCCTAATGTAGAAGTAGAACAACCAAGACGTTCGTTGCTCTGGGGCTGCTCTATCAGAAACCTCTGCTGTGGACAGTCAAGATTTATTAATGGGTGGGTGAGGCATAACTCCATAGTCTGGTAATTCAGGCTCTCATTTGGGTAGGAGGTGGCTCTTGTGCTTTGTCCTTGTTGAATGTGTTAGGTGCACTTTTGACACGAAAAATTCCTTCCTCTTGCCCTTCTTGTTTAGCCCTAAGCCCGGTGACTGAACAGGTTCATCTCCTGTCCTAGAAGGACAGGAGAACTTCATTTGGGTTCTGCACAGGCACAGTGAAATAGTGGGATCACATCACTTTAATTTTACACTTTCACTTAGATTGCTATCTGTTAGGGAATGTGGTTTGACCTGTAATACCTAGATTGTAGTCCGTCTTACCGAAATATAAAATTTACTGCACAATAGTTTCATTTTGAAGACACCACTGTGCAGAACAGGCTTGTGGATATCAACTTGATTAATGCTGAGTTAAATGACATTTCTGAAAAAAAAATGGTACGTGTGGGTTCCTGATAGCGGGGAGTATTCGGTAGGTGGCACTGGGACAGAGCTGAGGTAGTGGCGGCAGCAGCTTTTCCCAGTCAGCAGAATGCTTCCTGTAGACGATGGGAGAGGGGTCAAAGGCCTTCTTCACATCAGCACTGCAGCAATTTGAATCTGCTTCAGTGTGGTGTTGCTTAGTGATGGTGAGTAATGAAAGCTCCTCCTGCCCTTCAGCCTGAGAGATGTGCTGAATGGCTACATCCTCCACAGAATCCAGGTTTGGTTCCCGCTGACTCTAATATGAAGTAGGATCACACAAATTGTGGAAATGCTAAGTCTGTTAGGAATTCATGAGAGGAATCTTGTACCATGAGATCTTGGGATCTTTCAACCTCAGGTAGGATCGTGGCTTCCTGCAGCTTGGAGAAGCTGTGAGATACACCCTTGAAGTGCAAGTAGCACAGGCAGGGACATGGTGCTGGTGAACGTACAGTTGTGCAGTAGAGCAGTTTGACTCTTGATGTCCAGGAGCCATCACCTGGGCTAACTCTGGGGTGAGAGTGTATCCTGAGAGCTGAAGTGAGAATGAAGGGTAGAAGAAAAAAAAAAAGAAAAATGGTGAAGAGGGAAAACACAGCATCACTTTGTGGAATTTGAGCCCAGGCAGCCCCACTGTGATGTTAACTGAGCTTTAGAGGAAGAATGTCTGCAGTCAGCAAGCCTCACCTCAGGGGAAAGGTCTGCTGCATTTATGCAACAGACAGCAACATCAGATTTGGGAACATCTAATGAAACACTGAACAGTTTTTGTGTTGAGAGCTAATAAAATTTTGGATATTCTCACAAATAAACATAATCTTTTCACTGCTTTGTATCTAGCATGTTGAAAAACTTTTCCAGTTGCCTGCAGGAACTTGTAGGAAAAGGATAGACAAGGGCCAACCTTCAGGTATGGGAAGAGCTTCATAAGACCTGTCAATGCGCATCTTGCAGCCCATCTTTCTTTGTTATCAGCAACGAGACAGACCAGGAACCTGTATTTCCACATGCAGGTCACTTTTAAATTAATTTGAAAATTGATTCTGCTGCATAAATAGCTGCATAGACTTTACTCCTAAGACCCATTCTGTGTTAAGCTGTAGCACTGCCAAGAGAGGGAATGCTAATGAACCTGCATCCCTTGTGCCGGCCGATCCTGCCAGTGAGCTGGGCGAGGACTGTGCACGGCAGGACATAAAACCTCAGTGCGGCTTTTGGGTGGGGACAAATAATAACAATTTTGTCTAATTGCTTCCCAATCTGGATTCAAGGCATGGCTGTTTGTATTGGTTATGTGTTTATATACCATAAACATAAATGTATCTAGGATGGGTAAAAAAGGATCTTGCTCCATGCTGACTCAGGTATTGAGATGGGTTCACAGCCCCAAAACCATGGTCTGCGCCTAGGCTGACACTGACACCTCGTAGCTTCAGCTGTCTGCTGCCTTTCCCACCCAAACCTGTCCCTCAAGGCAGCTGCTGAACCCTTTGCTGAGACTGTTCTGTTTGCTAATTTGGTCTAAAGCCTACCCACTTCTTTTCTTGAGCTGCTGGGTTCAAACATGGGAGTTTGAGCTCTGCAGATACTCGGGAGGCAATGGCAAGGTGCAGAGCTTCTCATTTTTGGCAGCAGGAGGCTGTGATATCAGCTGAGCTGTCTTGGGTAACTGCCACAAGCCATCCCTTGCTAAGAGATCACATTCACGCTCTTCCTTCCCTAAATTAGGTGCAGTTCAGCGAAATAGGTAAGTTGTGCTTGGAGCAGGGATTCAAGGCTCCCTCTTTCCCCAACTCTGCAAGTCGGCAAAAAGCTCTTTGTTTCTGGGCCTGACAACACCTATGGTCTCTCTGCATAACTGCTCATCTCTTAACAGAAAAAATCTTTGGCAGAGCAGTTATGACAATATGGACTTTGAAGTAATAGCTTGGAGGAGGACTTTGCTGTTTGCCTCCCTGCTGTGTTGTAGAGCTCTGCCATTCAGCTAGTCGTCATGTAGGCAGCCAGGAGGGCTTGAGGTAGAATCTCTGCAATACCTGCAGCTCAGTGTCTGCAGAACCTGCTGCCACCACATATGGAGACGAGGAGCTCAACAAAGTTCAGAAAAGGGCTGTGGATTGATACAAATAAGGCCAGTTCTGCTGGTTTTGGCATTACGTCTAGATATCTTGTCTTGATTATTTCCCTAAACCAGCACTACAGAGCAGAACTGTTACACTGTGTGAACGGATACTGACTGCCATATCAGCACGGGCAGTTTCTACAATGTGTGGGTGTTTGGGAGAAGAGGGATATCTGAAATATGTCATGAATATTCTCTGAAGGTCATTTTACGTGCCTGACATTACACTCCCTGGCAGGAACAAGAAAAGTGGGAGGAAAGGAAACAATAGAGAGGAAATAGCTTCGGGGTCATTCAACAAATATTGCAGGGAAATGCTTCCCTGCCTCCTGCAAAGCCAGGTTAATAAAGGCCAAACCCTAGAATCAAAGGAACGCTAAACCACCAAGTATTTTGCAGCTGCTGCGGGACATGGAAAGAAACCACAGCAGATGAGTGGAACTGGCCGTAAAAATGGAAAGAGAAAATGAGGGCTTTGATAAAAGCCAGCTTTATGTTCCTCTTAACCAATAATTTCTGTTATGCATTTCAGCATAAATAGTTTTGTGCTGAGTTGCGAGTCACCCAGGTTCTGAAAGTGCAGCTTTCTCACAAGTGCAGCTGGATTTTTTTGTGTTGGTGAGGGTAGAGGAGAGGCAGATGGGAGCTCAGCAATCTGGGAGAGAGATGTTGAACCGTGGGGCTGCACCCCCCGGTGAGCGAGAGAAGCCAAGGTGGTCTTCGCAGGAGTGTGCTTCAGAGGAAGTGCACTGGCGTCTGAAAATTATCTGACCACGCACAGAGGAAAAATCAAGTGCTTTGCTCCCTAAATGCAGTCACCGGGTGCACCGAGGGCACTCTTCCTGAGTGAGCAGGTTCCTGGGTCACTGAGATAACGCTTCCATCTGAGAGGGGGAAGCAGGCTCTGGAAAAATTGTTTCTTGCATCTTTCCCAAAACTTAATGCAAAACGGTACAGTCCAACCCAGGGGTTGCTTGAGTTCAGCTTTTTAAGTACTGTATGTCTGAATCTGAGAGCTACACAGGTGGTAACAGCTTGATATCTCCCTTGATCATCACATGGTCACTTCCTAGGGCTTCAGTTTTGTCTTCGGTTAAAATATGGAGTGTTCAGCTGCAGCTTCTGCATGGAGAAATTCACGGTTACCCTTCCCTCCTTGGCACTGTTCTATCAGATGTGTAGGCTGGGGCAGGAGGGGAGCAGCCAAAGGCAGGCTCTAATCTCCTAAACGCAGTTGGGCCTGGAAGTGGCGCTTGTTCCGCCCAGAGCAGCTGCTGTTCTGCCGCCAGAGGAGGCCAAAGCAAAAGAGCCAGAGCTGTGTTTTTTCCAGCAGCCTGCCTTCCTGGCGGGTGTTAGTCTGGCAGGACAGGTCAGAACTGCAGGCAAAGTCTGTCCTTGAAATGTCTTTCAGGGCAATTTGCAGCGTCGATAGGAGCCACATGTCCCTGGGGTGAGAAGCTGCGTGAGGAGTGTGCCCTGCATGGGTGTGTTTATCCATACTTCTCGCTGGGGAAGCAGCAGGGAGTGTGTGTATGCTCAGCAGTGCTTCTGCTCTCCCTTTCATCTTCCTTATCTTCCAGGAGTCTCTGCATTCCCCCGGAGGAAGGGAGACAGTTGCTAGCCTTAATCGCTGTGCGTGCAGAGGCAGAGTGCTCTCGTCTGAGTGCTGCCAGAAGTCGCCCTCTGTCATTATTCAAACCCAGCTGGAAGAGATGCCCTGAGAGCAAGGGAAAATAAGCAAAGCCATGTCAGCACAGGTATCCTTCCCTCCTTGAGCAGCTGGCTCTGCACGCTGCCTGGAACGCTGTTAACAGCGTGCTTTTTCCGTGGCAAACATCCAGACCACAGCTCGTTGCAGAATCCCTGGTTAATTTGGAATCTCTGGCAATGGAGCATGAGGACGTGGCTCTGAGAACTTGCTGCCTTGTGCTTTCCTGGGGAGGGAGCAGTCTGTGACTGCTGTTGTCTAGAACAGGCAGAAGGACTCGCTTCCCTGTGTCAAACTGGGGCAGGTCGGAGGGGCTAGCACCGAAAAGGGTAGAAGGAAAGAAGTGCTGGGACTCAGCAAACACAGGACCCAACTCCTGAGAAGAAAAGATGCTTGAAGAAGGGCACAGCTTCAGAGTCTGGTGGGAGGAACCTCCCTTGATAAGGAATAACCAGGAGTGAGAGATGTAGCTGTGGCTACCAGCAGCAATTTGGAGGCTCAGTGCCCTCAGCAGCTCAATCCTTGCTGCAGCCACAGGTCCCCCTGTTTGGTGCTGGTGTCCACAAGGCCCCCACAATGCCAGCACCACTCACGGGGATCTGGTTCCATCCATTCCCTCCAGGGCCTGGCTGGGATTTGAGGATTTCTGTTGGAAACAGAAATGCTAGCACTGAAAGTCAATGTCTGTGTGCAGCTGGCCTGTACCTGAGACCCAGTTCCTGATTTTGGGAGAGGTGAAGCCACAGCACCCAGTGTTGCACATACTCCGAGCTGCACAGCGTAAAGTGCAGCTTCTGTGTACTGGGACCCTCTCACTCTATGTCTTGTCATCCCCTGCCTTTCTGACCAGATTTATAGTGCTGCTGATCCAGCTAAACTGATGTTTAATTGGTGTTGACACAGATATTGGTGAAGAAAGGTTGTCACCATGTGCAGTTGCACCATAAGGCCAGTGCAGTGCTAAACTGGGTGCACTTGTTGCAGTGGGGGTCCTGCTGTGCACCTGCAAAGCCATTCTGCCCTGTATATGCACTTCTTCGCAGGTTACTGTACAGCCTGGAGCTCTCTGTCTGAGTCAGGACATACAGTGCATTTAGCTCTTCAAGGGTGATGGGGAAATCAGTGCTCAGCTCTGTCCCGGTACTGCTCTGCAATCAGTCAGTGTCACCACGAGTTCACTGGGGATCTCAAAACTGAGGCAGTCCACAGAGGAGTTTATTTTCCTACTGGCTCACTGGTCAACAATCCATTGGATTCTCTTTAAAACTACCCTGTATGCACTTAAGACTGCAAGAACCAGCTCAGATCTGTGACACTTCACCAAATCCATGCTGCCTGACCATCACAGATGGATACAGCCCTGCCAGTGGTGTCTCTGGACTATGGATGTGTCGTGGTTTAACCCCCGCTGGCAATGAAGCACCACTTGCTCACTCCCCCCAGTGGGATTGTGGGAAGAATCAGAAGGGTAAAAGTGAAGAAAACTCATGGGTTGAGATAAAGACAGTTGAATAATTAAAAAGAAATTTAAAAAAAATAAGAAAAAAAAACACCAACAACAAAGAGAGAGGAAAATAAAACCCTGGAAAAACAAGCAATGCAAAAGAAAGCAATTGCCCACCACCAACTGACTGATGCCCAGACAGTCCCCAGACAAGGGCAGCCCCCGCCATCCTTCACACCCCAGCTTTTATTGCTGAGTATGGCATCATATGGTCTGGAATATCCCTTTGGTCACAGCTGTGTCCCCTCCCAACTTCTTGTGCACCCCTAGCCCTTGCTGGGGGGACGTTGTGAAGAGCAGAAAACGCCTTGATGCTGTGTAAGTGCTGCTCAGCAACAGCGAAAACATCCCCGTGTTATCAATGCTGTTTTCAGCGCACATCCAAAACAGCCCCGTAGAAGCTACTACAAAGAAATGTAACTCTGTCCCAGCCAAAACCAGTACAGGATGTGAACTGTTTGCTACATTTGCTTACTGCACCATCAGCTGACCAGTTTCTTGGTCAAAAGGACCACACAGCAAAGAATCAGTACAGGTAGGAATGTCCAAACGCTGGAAATATGAATAAGCTGGTAGACAGTGCTACTGCTTGACCAGGGGAAGAAGGTTAACTTCCAAGTGCGAGAGGTCTGGTCAAATGGGTAATTTTAGTTACCCACACAAAAAGAGGCCGATTATTGTAGCAGGGCAGGACAAGGTGTATTTTCAGTATCTCATCCAAAAGTTAGTTGTGGAGAACACAATAAAAATTGTAGACTTGAGTCAGTTTACTCCCAGGTAATGAACAGAACCTGGGCCAAGAAGTTTAACTAATATAGCCAATCCAGTTACCAAAGTCTGCCATAATTTGAGGCAGAGGGGTACCAACCAGCGCAGCAACACAAAACTCTCGATACAGAGATGGCACTGCAAATAGGTGAGTAATTCAGAAGTCCTTTTAATTGTAAAATAAATTAAAAGTAAGTGGACTTGATGGAGAAGCTGTTTCAGCTTTGACAAATGTCTGCTGAGGTTTGTTACCGCAGACCAGCAGGGAAGTGGGCAGGGAAGGAGTTCTGCGGGAAAGCCAGGGCTGAAGTAGCATTTGAGACACAAGGAATGGAAGCAGCCCCAGCAATGTGGACTTGCAGAGAACAACAACAACAAAAAAAGGCAGGTAGCCAAGTCCATGCTTGCAGGAGCGGGATTAAAACAGTTGGAAGAGCAAATAATGTAAGATTTAAAAACAGGCAATGTATTTAAGGCCATTAAAAACAGGATCTTATTTAAGGATTACCTACAAGAAGCCACGCTAATAGCACATTAAGGTTACAAAGTCAAATGATCAGGGTAGAGAATGCTGATACTAAACTTGCTGATGAAATGTTAATCCTGTGTACATATATTCTGCTGCAATTCTGCTGACTATCACATAGGAAATCGCACAAAACAAAAGGAGAGCCCAGCCCTTTGGGGTTCCAATCTGGCAACTCAAGCACATCCTTCCACTTATTTTGACACTCCCTGCAGGGGGAGGACCAGGTATAAACAAGGCATAATCATATAATTAGAGATATACTTATTGCACATGTTCAGTGCTCAGGAGAGGAACAATTCCTTCCCTTGTAGGAACTACTCTAGCTCTGTCTTCTGCACTCATCATTCCCATATCTAAGGATTTCCAAGCCATCTGGAATGGGGAGTGTTTAGGTCAGAAATTAATTCAGCCCGGTCTAGTTGGACAGTTTTCAGCTTGAAACGAAATATATTTCTTGGCACCCAGCAAACATTCCCAAAACCCTCATGGAGAATCCATGTCCTCCCATGGAAGTTTGGCCTGAGATCGGTGAATTAAGCATTTCCACCTGCTGTGCCTTCTCCCCAAATTGTTCCTCTGTTTGCTGCATGCGGCACTTGAGATAAAATGTACAGGTATGCATGATGGGATAAACATCTTGCAGTGCAATCAAAGCCTAGCGATTTGCACTGGTTTGTCACAAGATCTGCAGCGTCCCACTCAGACCTGTGTGTCCCAGGTAGCCGGGTGCACCTCCGCTTGCACAACCAGTTCCTTGGCAGGGCCCTACCCCCACCAGCCTGACGGCAGAGCTGTGTTTGCCTCTCTTTCCGGGCAGGGCTTGTTGATATTCAACTTGCTGAGGAAATGGAAATCTGCTGTGTACACAGCTTCTGCTACAGGGTGACCCTTCTGTACCCTGGACATGGGGGCATCCCCAGGTCTGCAGAGAGCACTGCAATGGTTTCTCATTTTAAACTGGTCTAGCGAAACAGAGCGTTCCATTCTGGTTGTCTTCTAGTGATTTGCACAATCCATTTAGTTCACATCAATACAGTCAGGCAGAAAAGGACACAGTGCACTCTGCTCGTGCAGCTGTGGTCTACTGACACGTGGTCCAAAAGTGATATCCAGACCTGAATGCCCAGATGAGCTAGTTTAGGCAGTACGTGACCACAGCCAGTGCTAAACCAACTGAAAATCTCATCACACAGCACAGGAAAGTACTGGTTTCCCTCTGTCTTGCTAGCCAGACTTTAATACATCAGTTTTTTCTTACCTGCCATTCCCTTCCCAATCGACAGAGAAAAAAAAACAACAAAATCCCTGTTTCTCTTTCCCTTCCACCTCTCCAAAAGGCTAATGAAGATACTGCTTTACTTGATATCAGGAACCTTGTCCCTCGCCAGCCTCTGCGGAGCTGACTGTATTTTGCAACAGCCAAAGGTCAGGGCTGTGCAATAGGAGGCCCCATAAAACTCCATAGCAAGCTGCCCTGGGCAGGGTGTCAGCCCTGTCTTCTAGAGAAGGATTAGACCAGATCAGATGATCCCAAGTGAACTGCACCCAGTGTTGAAAAGGAAAATCAAAACAAAACCAAAATGCATGAAGAACTCCATCAAGGCAATTTGGGAGGAATTCCTTGCCAAGACTAAAAAATACTTGTTCTGTAGTAATACAAGACCTGAAATCCAGAAGGGCTCTCTGTGTTCCATTCACAGACCCTGGCCAGGCAGTCAGCTGCCTGTGGGGAATGGGGCAGGATAAAACAGACGAGCAAAAACCTGTAGCCAGATCATAGTTTGGGGTGATGAAATACAGGCCAGTGGTTCAGGAATTCTCTGAGACAGGAATCTCTGAATGTGGGAAGAATATCCTGGGGTAGTGATGCTGTTATACTGGAGCCCTCTTCTACATTCTTCCTAAAGCATTTCCTATGGGCCACCATGAGAGAAGTAAAACTGTGCTCAGAAGGTATATAGAATCATAGAATTGTCTAGGTTGGAAGGGACCTTTAAGATCATCGAGTCCAACCATTAACCCAGCACTGCCAAATCCACCACTAAACCATGTCCCCCAGCACCATGTCTACCCATCTTTTAAATACCTCCCGTGACGGTCGTTCAACCACTTCCCTGAGCAGCCTGTTCCAATGCTTGACAACCATTTTGGTGAAGAAATGTTTCCTAATATCCAATCTAAACCTCCCCTAGTGCAATTCAGGCTGTTCCCCCTAGTCCTATTGCCTGTTACTTGGGAGAAGAGACCAACCCCCACCTTGCTACAACCTCCCTTCAGGTAGTTGTAGAGAGCGATAAGGTCACCCATCAGCCTCTTTTTCTCCAGGCTAAACAACCCCAGTTCCCTCAGCTGCTTCTTCGTTGCCCTTCTTTGGATGTACAAAAAACTACTAGCCTACAGCACCCAGTATTGCCAGGCAGTCTCCCATCCAAGTACTAACCACATCTGACCCTGCGTAGCTTCTAAGATCAAAAGAGAGGGCTGTTCTCAGGGTGGTACGGCTACTGGCCATGTGTCTCCTCCAGCATGACTCTTCTTAAACTTACGTCCTTCGCAATTTCCTCATGTGTATAGTCACCCCAGGATTAAAAAGATATGTATCTAAACCCAACCTCTCATTCTCTGCCACACCAGCAAAACAGCCAGGAGGCATTAACAACGCAAAGAGGGACCCCTCACCAGCACAACAGTGCAAACGTTCAGCTCAGCACTAATTGCTCCTGTGTCAGCCTGTGACAGATGCACCCGGGATCAGCACGGACGTGGGCCCTCGCTTGCAACAACTCCCTTGTTGTGAGCATGTCAAGGCAATCAATCCCTGCTTTGGAAGGCATCAGCCCATCTCACCCTCAGTGGAGACCCGGCAGCCTGCTGACAAATCAATAACCTCCTGGTGGCCCCTGCACTGGGAAGGGGCTGTGTTTGTGAATGATTAACTACCTTACACCTTCCCGTGCCCCGACCCCAACCACGTGTTTTCCTGGTGCTGTTTGATCTGACCTGACCAAGAGAAAGCCTAGGTGCTCGTTTTGGGAAAAGCAATGAGGAAATAATGGGAGAAAAGAATGAAAGTACATGGGGTAACACTACTGCCTGAGAGCTAAGAAAGAAGACTTTAGATGGCAAACGACACAAAAGGTAGTCATGAGCAGGTGGCCATAAAGGCCACAGCTGGCCACAGCTGTGGCCCACTGCAATGGGAGAGAGGTGAGATGAGTGACCATGTCCAGTCCATCCCTGCTTGCCTGGGTTATGCAATTCACCATATCAGAAGGTGAAATCCACCTTAAGGAACTAGCTGCTGCAACATGCTATGTCCTGCTGTAAGCTGCTGCAAGCACACCAGTCCCTTCACCAGCTCCCAGCCACCGTCCAGGGTCAGCTCTAGATCTTGCATCTAGAATTTAAAGTAATTAAGAAAATCATTATGTTATAGACTGGAAGAGTCATTCAGAGCCATAGAATAAAACCTGTCACAGAGGAGCAAGGTGCTCACGCTGATTAGGTACTCTCCTGACCCTGGCCTGAAACAGGCTGAAACATCTCATGGTGCAAGGCTGGTGGCCACAGACACAACTGAAATGAGAGCAGGAAAAACTGCATTGTCCGGGGACATGCAGAGTCCCCATCTAGTCTCACCCTGTGTCTGCCCTGTTACTGTGTAGGAATTTTCCAAACAGGCATCTGGATTTGGTTTTCTGGGCTTCATAAAGGAGCCATTTGGGAGGGAGAGTCTCTCTCCCATGAAACAGGCAGAGGGGCTGTACACTTCTGGAAGGAGCCAGATGTAACACTAGGGTGAAGTACACAGGACTGAGGGTGGATATTTCAAACTGAATAAATGTGCAATCAGAGAGGAGGAGGTGAACCTGTGTACTGAAAAAATGAAACCTTGGTAAAGCATTGTCCCCATAGCCATGAGATCTGAATATTTCATGCTAGCTATACACATACAGTCATCAGTTCTCACACCCAGATGAGTTTTCTGTGACCTGTGAATTAGGAGGAGTCAAGACCTCACTGAAATCTATGCAGCACAATGCTGTTGTCAATCTGAGTGCTAGAAAATGGTGCATGGAAATCAGGTAATGTTGAACACAGACAGATAGTTAGCAAACAGGTACAGGATTAAGGCTATCACATTTTTAGGAACTCACCGGTCAAGTGCATGTGCATGCATTATCTGTCCAGTACTTGTGAGAAAGAACAGAAAGCAAGAGCTGCATAGTTGTACATTCAAAAAAGGTTCATCCAAAACCCTCGAGAATCCCCAGACCCACTGTGCAGCTACAGAGACTTTATCACAAATACTCAGCAAGTCCAGCATTTTCTGAAAGTGTCACATTCACTGAATACATGGTACGCAGCCAAAGTCTGCGCTCCGTGGGCCTTGATAGCATTACCAGACACACAGAAATCCTGGACAAATGTAAAAAATTCTCATACTGCATGCAGAAATAATCTCCAGCAGGAAAAGAGAATGTGCTCAAGAAAACGTGGATACATGATAGCCCCTTGGACTTATTATTGTTAGTCAGACTAAATCAAACACACTTCAGTCCGCAATAAACGTTCTTCTGGGCATTCAGCAACACAAGCTTCTGTGAGACTGCATTATTTCTTGTCAGTGCATCAACTATGGAAAGGCACACCAAGGCAAACTCAGCTTGAAGTGCCAGCTGCGTGGTCTCACTGTCTTGACGCCCCCTTTTATTCCACATGAGAAGCGCACTGAAGGCCAGTGAATGAAGTTTTATTACAGCTGAGGCAGCACGACAGAACAGCTTTGAGCACCCAAGTGGCTGTGTGAAGTCTGACAAAGTAGCATCAAAATCTGATTTTCTCACCAAAGTCTGACAAATACTTCATGTAGCTGGAGCAGTCCTGGTAAATCCATATCAGTAGGGATAACACCGTTTTGCAGAGCTGAGGCACATGTCAAAAATCCTTTTCCCAATAGCTGTTAAGACAAATCAGACCAGGTATTTCGTACAGTAGTTAAGTACGTGAAAACCTCAGTTTAAGCTGGACCAGGGCATACTGTAACACCCCAGCCTGGCGTAAGTCCCAGATTTTATTTGTCAACTAAGCCAAAAAGAGTACTCACTGCACTCACAAAATGATACCATCTTAATTTTCTGCCTTTGCAGGGTGTCTGACCCTCCTAGTTTGATGGTCCTGTAACAATTCTAAAGGAGAATAAAATACTACACTGTGATTCTGTACCACTGACAATTCAGGGTCTGACCCACTGCTAAACTACATTGACAGAGTTGAAAGGATGGTTAGAGCATTGTGAGTGTTATTTCAGGGCAGAGCACTTTAAAAGCATGAATCAAATCTTTCAAGCTGCTAAGAGTCCACCTCAATAAAACAAGCAAGTCCCCTTGAGATGGTGGTTTAAAAATTATGAGTTTTTTTTTTTTTTTAATCATTGTGGGCATTAATTTTCCATATGTTTTAGAGGTTAGGTCAAACTTTTCTCATAAGTTGAAGATGTCCTTAGTAATGCAGAAGGACAGAACCAAATATATATTTTGAATGAATGCATGAAATTCTCACAGGTTCACCTGAATGCCTAAAATGGGAGGCTTTAAGGAGAAGCGAAAAAAAAAAGAGAACACTGAAATATTTGTAATACAATCACAGCACGTGGAAGAATGAAATCCAATTTGGCCTATTTTCTCTTTCATGCTGCAGGAAAAGGATTTCCAAAGCTGGGTTTGCAAGGGTCCAATCAGTCATGTGGTGCCGATACTTTTGTTTCCAACTGAGACAAGCACAACAGATTATGAGGAGCAAAAAAGTAACATTTAACTGTTTTTTTTTTCCTCCAAAAACAACAAAAGAAACTAAAATATTGTAGCTATTTTCCTCTTTCCTCTTCCATTACTAATTGCTATGATGGGTCATGATCACTTCAGGTGTGATCCCTCCCATCGGAGTATGAACGCCTATGACTGCAGATTTCAGTTCTGCCTGTCTTCGACAACTAGAACTGTCCTGGTCTTTACCAAACAGCTTCGCTGTGTCTGAGCTACAGGCACTTTGCGGCCAAGGTCATACCACAGCGAAGTTAGGCTAAGCAATTAGCATAAAACAAAGGAGATGAAAAAACAGAAAGACAAGTTCTTTCAGGTCTCAGAGCTGACTGCTGGAGCATATTACAAGAGGCTAGCTGGAACGGGCATTTACTAGAAGTTTACTGTTGATTGCATTCTTCAGATATATACCAACTTCATAGCACTAAGCAAACAGCTTGTGCTTGCTGAGCATTAGATTACATGAAAGCAGAGAAGACTTATTTTTAAAAAACTAATTGCAAAGCTGTATGTACTCCCTGGATGACAACCGGCCTAGCCACCGAGCTCATGGTTCAACAAAAGATTTGTTTCATACTCACAGTGTGCTTATCGAACAGGAGCAGGAGGAACTCGATCCTGCTGAAGCTTGCTTCTTGATACAGGTACTTGTACATGCGATCACTCCCGACCATCCCTGAAGCGCTAGTCAACCTTCCTCTAGTGTGGAGACAGCCAAATTCTCTAAATACAGGCAGCCTAGTACTCTTTTACCCGTTTTGCAGCCACTCGTTACATTTGGCATAACTCTTTGGAAAAATAAGTCTGTCAATATAATTTGTGGGTTTTTCCCCTTCCTCCATCTCTGTCCTTCTCTCTTGATCCTCTGATCCTTACTCTCTGGAGGACTTTTGCCTTTCTTTTCTTTCAGTAATTCTGAGTGTGCACCCACGCAGGTTTCATTTCCACACCCTGTGTTGAAATGATCACAACGAAATGGGAAATAGTAATAGCAGCATCCTTAGCAGGCTCCAGTTACCATGCCCTGGAGATCAGTAGGAGTGAGGGGGTTCATCACTTCCCACCACTCGTTCCAGCTGACTGTAGACCCAGCCTGACACCACTCCACCACACTCCCTTCAAAAGTATTACTTTTGTTCAGGCTGCTCACAGGGCTGGAGATCCTCACAGGAAGAGGAAAACCTGATCTCCTTGGTTATTGTTCAAAATTGTTTCACATACCTATCCTGCCGGCAAAAGCTTAGCAAGGGAGGGAGAAGCAATTTCCTGAAACTGATGCCTGTGCTGTCCTTGAGAGGACGGCGTTCCAGTTATCAGACTTTACACACATACATTACAGCAGACACTTTCCACCCAAGATGTTTGGCAATCTTATTAACATTTCTGTTAGTATAACCCTTAGGACACAACACAGGGGTTTTACACTTCCCATCTAAGCACCATGCCCCTTAAACAGGGGCATTTAAACACCAAAGGTACTGATTTCAGTGGGATGTCCACAGCTTTCCACATCTGGTCCTTTGTCTTGAAGTCCTCCACGTGACGCCAGTAACAGTTGGTACAAGCACTGCTTCACCTGGTGGCTCTGCAATGGAGCTGTCTCCTCCCTCCGCCGAGGGAAAACAAAGATTTGCCCACATCCCACTCTCCCACCCTCAGAGAGGAGCACTCCCACAGGCCTCCGCCCGCCTCAGGCCTGGCCCGCCAGTGGGAGCGCGGACCACCGGGCCCGCCCACCGCCAGCAGCGGGGCCGCGGCCCTCGGGTGGGCAAAGCTGCTCCGCTCCCCCCTCTCCTTCGCTCGGCTCCAGGGACACCGGGCCCGGGCCCGCCAAGGCACCAGCGAAACCGGCAGCGGAACCGGCGGGCGACCGAGGCTGAAGAGGGAGGGTCCAGCCTCCGTTGGCGGGAAGACTAAGTCCCGCCTCCTCCCCGCCCCTGGTTACGAATCAACCAATAGCTAGCGCGGGAAGGTGAAATTCGTATCTGCAATCCAATGGAGCACAGCAGGGTGCATTCCACGCGGCCGCTGCCCGGCTCCGATTGGGAGAGCGGACGATCTCGATGCGGAGGCACCCAATAGCGCCGCGAGGAGGTTACGCCTCCGAGCCA
>VZSZ01002048.1:0-23468 GCA_013398815.1 Ibidorhyncha struthersii | reverse complement strand
TGCTGGGGTGCTTTCACGGATACCTGTTGAATATAAAAATGGGGGGAACCTCCTTAAGGTGTGTGAGACCTGGAGTGGTGGAGAAGGCCATCTGCGCTGTGCCTGGAGGTGCAGCTTGCTGCTTCTGTCCTGGTCCTTGCCCTGCTGGAGTCAGGTGCCAGCCGTGGTGTGAGGTGGCTAGGAGAGGTCAGGGAATGGGCTGGTGGTGGAGTTTCCCTGAAGGACTTTATGAGACTGGTTGGGTAATAAAGCTGAGGTGGAATGACCTTGTTAAGTTAGGATTCAGCCCTGAAGGGATATCTGAAAGGTGTGGCAAATGGATGGAACATTATAAAGAGGACAGAGATTGGCTGTTGAGCTGGGCAGCACAAGTGGCACCTGCCAGTTGGAGTCTCTGGGACAGGCATGAGATCCTTCTCCATGTGGGTGTTTGCCCTGTACATCTCTTTGAAAAGAGATTGTGGATGTCAGAAGGTTACCTGGATTTAACAAATGTAGCTGACTGCTTCTGTAGAGTTGTGAATGCACAGGAAACACTTGTTGAACTGAAAACGATTAGAAATTAGAATGTTTTAGGAATGTGTTCATGTCCTCACCTTGTTCTTACCCTTCCATGGAGGCTGTTTATGGTTGTACTTTTTAAAAATTAAGCCAAGTCAAGAGTGTGAATGCAGTCCCTCACCTCTGCAAAGGATGCAGTTCCCCTTGAGTTTCATCCTAGGGAAACCATGTTCCTCATTATGGTAATGCTGTTGATCTTGGTCTGAACTGGTACTGCCATTCTCATGAAACTTGTCTTTCCATCAGCTTCACATGGATGAAGCTTTACCTGAAATGCTGTGCTGGGGAGTACAAGGAGTACCTAGAGCATGATCCCCCAGGGCACCTGGAGAGAGACGGGCTTCTTCAGCCTGGCAAAGACTACAGCCAGGGGCCACCTAGTAGCAGTCTACAACTACTGAAAGGGCAGCTACAGAAGACAAGCCAGTGCTCTTAAGCTGTAGCACATCATATAGCAAAAGGATACAGAGACAAACAGGCTGGAGAGGTTCTGGCTGGAAAGATTCTCTGGGAATTTTCACTGAAACTAGTTCTCTGCTTGAAAGTAGTATGTGTAAGTTAAGGGGAGCGTTTAGTGTTAATTACTTAAGCATTCTGTGTCCTGACTAGTGATTTGAATACAGTGCTCAACAGTACTGTCTGTAGTACATGTTTTAACCTTATTAAGTATGAAACTTCCATCAAGGATGTGTAAAGGCCCAGGGTTGTAGTGAGTGTGACAGTTCTCTCTTGCATGTCTTTACAACTTGGATGTTGTACTTTCAAGGCTCAAATTTTGTTCTGTTCTTTAGTAGTATTGGTACTGTCAGACTTCTGCTGTGGAAAGGCTATGCAAAGCAAAATAGGCAGTCTCTTGGTGTCTAACAAAGATTTGGGTTTCATTAAATAGCCACATACTACTTAAAAGTACTTGGTAGAGTTGTAGGAAAGCAGCTGAAAGAGACCTCTCAAAGCAGGGCAACAGTAGCACTAGGCCAGTTTTTTGTGACTCTCTTGCCAAGTTTTGCAAACCTCCAAGGATGCAGACCCTTTTCTACTTCTCCGGTGACCTGTTCCAGGGCTGCACCACTCTGCTGGCGAAGCTTTTCCTAACACCCAGCCCCAATATCCCAGCATCCTCCAAACATCTGACCTGAACCTTCCTGCAAGAGCAGAGGGAAGGCTTCTCTGCGCGCTGGCCATGTGTCTCCTTTTGTACGCTGGCACATTGTTTGCCTTACTGAGGATGAGAATGCCCTGTTGAACATTCAGGATAGTTTCTGTGGTAATCCTGATGATCTTTTCAGCAGTGCCACTTCTCAGTTAACTGCTTCTTTGTACTGATGCAGGGAGTTGCTGTGCCCTAAGTGCTGAACTTTGTCCTTTGTCAAAGTAAACATGCTGTACTTTTAACACGGTGCCTGTGGGACCTGGTCTGTGGCTGTGTTGCTCAAGTTGTACTTTCAAAGACATTAATTTTCTCTTTGGAGCATGAATGATTGTTGTTGGCTTTGTGGAGTTTGAAGTAGTGGTGCTAGTTCATGTGATGCTGTAAAGCTCATAGTCTGACATCTTCCATGCATTCATCTTTTTTGGGCATGCTAGTCCCTACACACTTTCAGTGACCTTCCCCAGCTGCTTAGGAGCTCCACTAAGAAAGCCGGGATCACTGATAGACCTCAGTACAGGTGAGGCTCCAGACTGAAGTGGTGGTATATATCTATACTCTTTCTACTCACTGTAGAGAAGAGTTGTAGTTGCATGCCTGAAAGCATGATCTGTTCCTATTCATTGCCATGGCCTGTCTTCTCTGTGCCAGTGCAGCTTTGTTGGGCTGCATGCTGAAGCTGCTTTTCCTGTCGCCCTTTTTATGGTGTGTAGGCTGGCTGTCCTCTACCATTGCAGTACCTCGTCAAGCCCAGCGCTTCAGTCTGGAGAGCAATGGAGTGATGGCCTTGGAAAGGAGTGGTGTGGCAGCAGCTTTGAGTAAGGCTGGTTGCAGAGAGGATGTGGATTGATCTTCTGGAAGCTGTGTATCTGGATACACAGCTTGGATGGGGAGCTGAAAAACAACAGTTCTCAGCTGTTCAGTGCTGTGGTTGAGAACAAGTGATGGGGTTGTTTTTGGCAAATATAGATTTTAATTTCTTGGGATTCCCAAGGAAATTTAAAGGACTGTGCTCCTGCTTTTCTCTATTGATGTGGACTAGGCAATTCCAGGTCCTGCTTCTCCTGGAATTTCAGGGGACAAATTACATCACCCAATCATAGGGTCTGGACATAGTTAATTGTGACTGTTACTCAAAACTGCCCTATATGCAGTCTCTTCTAGAATGTGTTTAACTCTCACTCAAAACCAGAAGTTTAATATAAAATGCCACAGATGGACCAGGAGTTTGGAGATGGTTCCATTGTGGTTTAGCTTTTAATATTCAAAACCCTGTGCTGATGTATTAAGGAAGCTGGGTTTATGCTCTGGACATCAAAGACAACTTGGGAATCCATAAATTGGTATGAATAATCCTTTTGCTGACATGAACTATTTTCTACATAGCTTAAATGAGGTAGTTTTCTCTAGTGTTAAGAAGTTTTAGCACTTTACATACACACGTATGCCTGATGTTCCATTTCTGAAGTGACACTAAGGGTTATGTGAGGCAAAGAGTTTCCTGCAGAATGGCACAGTTCCCTAAAGTGATTAGGAGGATTTTTTTTTCCTGATTTGATGCATATTGAACAAAATAGCCCTGGCTCTTATAGAAGGTTTTGCTCCCTCTGGTGGCTGTGCTTATGTGGCTCCTGGGGCTGAAGTTCTGGGGGTGATGCTTTTCTGGACACTTAAGCCAGTGACAGGTGTAGTCATCATTTTTTCTAAATGTTCAGTGTTTATTATGAAGAGAGGAGTTGGCTGAAGGATTTGGAAGAGTTGATCAAACTCTTCCTGTCTAGCTGAGGATAGGAACAACAAGGAGGTGAATGAGTTTGTAAAAATGACAATATCTAAAAGGGTCTTTCTAGGTGGAGGTCGATGATGACTGAAAGAGGCTTTTGTGTTCTGTTATGTTTTGTGCCGAATGCCCCTAACACCAAGACAATAAGACCAATGTTTTAATAGCTTTGCAGTATGGGAGTTCAAGCTGTGTGTGTGCTGAATGTTTTCTAGACAAGGAAACTGCTGTTCGTGCTGAGTGATCCTATTTTCTTTTCTCCACACAGCGTGAGTGCATCTCAGTCCATGTTGGTCAAGCTGGTGTGCAGATCGGCAATGCATGCTGGGAGCTCTACTGCCTGGAGCATGGCATCCAGCCCAATGGTACCATGCCAAGTGATAAATCCATCGGTGGAGGGGATGATTCCTTTAACACGTTCTTCAGCGAGACCAGTGCAGGAAAACACGTCCCTCGTGCTGTGTTTGTGGACCTTGAACCAGCAGTAATAGGTAAATAGAGACCTGTGCAAGGGACTGTAGAACATGCTGTAGGGTTTGATTTAACTTACACATTTCTTGACTAAGGGATCCATTTCTCTAGTCCTGCAAAATGCTTTGGGGCTTTAAATTTTTACTATGTAAAGCTTGCATACATCTTCCTAGTGATGGAAGATACTTGGCTTTATGTTCATTGAGACTGGTAGATGTACACTCTGGAGCTCTAAACAATTTAAATATTACCTTCTGCCAGTCTGTGGAATTAAATGGGTCTTCTGAATATGCCTCATGCTTTTGCTATGCAAGGAACTAGCTCTTCAAACAATATGACATAATGTGTACAGCAGTCAATACGAACCTTTTGAAAAGATGTGGTATGTATCATTACGCAGATTTCTTTTTCTACATTGGAATGGTTTCTGTGCTTTCCCAAAACAATCTTCTACTCTCTGTAGCTTGAATAGTGCTTATAGAAATGAATCTCAATCACTAGCCTAAATTCAGGGACTTCCAAATGTGTACTTCAGCTTCCTACTGCCTTATCTTTGAATAACAGTCCACTCTTATCCTGAAAATCAGTTGTATCCCAAGCTCTGGCAACGTTGGCTTTTAGTATTCAGATGCAATCCCATGCATCAGCCACTGTCCAGTCCCACATTCTGGGGCATGAGCTACATTGCCCAGTCCATTGTGAGTTCCCCAAGACTTGTTCCTTGTGTCCTGAGTCTTGGTTTTGTTCTCACCAATGTGTGCCTGAAGTAATTCTGCTGGAGTCACTTTTGTGGCTTAAGTAGTGATCTGTGCTTGTGCAGTTGCTGTGTTTATCTTTCTGCAATACATAAAGAGTTGGGAAGGGGAGATGAGTGAATAGGCTTAGGCTATTCCTGCATACCCAAACCATGTGTCTCTTGTAACTTATTTTCATTGTAATGCCCCAACCACTTTCTGTGGCTAATACAGTAGAATGAACTTCTGCAGGAGAGCAGAAGGCTGTTGGGCAGGTCAAGGGTGGGAGTGCTGGACTGATAACTTTGGAATGAGCTAAAGCACCCTTGGCCATACGCTAGTATTCCCAGGAGCAGGTCTGGCTTTCTGTTTTCTTGAGCCCCATGGCTGTTGCTTCCTCTGTTGTTGGCCAGGTGGTGGCTCTAAGCAACCAGAAAAGGCTGAGAAATGAGGTGAGGGAGAGCAGGTGACAAAGCTCTCACCTTGCCTCTGGGGATGAGTATCTGGTGAGTCTTGGAACAAGTGGTAGTGTTCCAGCACTTGTTAATGATGCAAGTGTAGTACAGGGAGATGGGCAAAGGGCTGTCTTATTGGTAATACTAAAAAAGTTAGGGCTTTTTGTTAAAGCTTACATCATGTACCTTTCTGGGGGCTAGGCTCCTTTCTTTTTTCCTGCCCTGCTTATTTGAAAATTATTGATCCAGTTTCTTGAGCAGGGCTAGCATGATTGTTCCCATTCATGCAGTGTGTCCCTCTGCACTGTGCTTATTGTGCATACAGCAGCTCTGTAGCTGCCATGTAGCACCAGGGGTTTCTGGAGCTTCCAGATCAGTGCTGCTCTTAGTGAAAGAAAAAGGGCTGCTGTACATGTACCCCAGCTCTGTGGATGTGGTGATAAAATACCATCAAATTTTCCACAGAGAAATAGGGCAGTAACATGTCTGTGAATTCAACACAAGTGTCTTTAAAAAAATCTACCCCAGATTGACTTAACACCATGAAGGATAGCATGTCCAGGGGAAAGTTTTGTTCAGCTGTCCCCTAAACTCTAAATTCTTTATTCCAGCACACTCTCATAGTCCAATGACCGATCTTCTTTACCCTTCAAGCTTTGTAACTTCCCAAGGACCATCTTCACTTGTGTTGCCTCTACCAGTTAGGTTTTTCTTTAAATTCTATATTTTTCCCGTATTTGTCCTTATAACTTGGAGTGGTAATGCAGAAAGTCTTAGAAACATACGTATTTTGAATGGCAGGCTTTTCCAAACTGTTGTTATTTTGGTGCAGCTAGGAAATACTTGGATTAGATTGCAAACTGCAGTGGTAGCTGGTCAGTCTAAATTGGTTCAAATAGCAACTGTATTTTTGAATCTTGAATTCTACTTATCTTTGTCTTGCTCACTCTTTTTCAGATTAAAAAGAATATATGCAAACAGGCAAATTCATCTGTAGCTGATAAAGCTCTTTGCTTTCCACATGGTTTTAATTAAAGGATGCAGTACTGCATTAGCATATAGCTCCAGAATGGCTTGAGCTAAACCAGAGACAGCTATGCTGAGTGTCTCTGTACCTTCCTGGTAGGACAGAACTTTAGTCTGCTAGATGTAAGCATGTATTTCTGATAACTAGTGGAGGTCACTAGTCTAAATAGTTCTCCAAAGCTGTAACTGGTGGGGGACGCTCTGTGCTCATTTGCATGGTTTCTTTATAACACAGCCATTTGTGCTGGAGCTTACATATAGCTCAGTATTCACATAACAATGTCTCTACAAGAGCATCTCATGTTCCTTATGAACATCATTCTCTAACCTTGGCAGAAAGTGCAATTGAGGGAAAGAAGGGGACAATCAAGCAGTATAGGCTCTGACTGCCCACAGCTGCAGAAGCAACAAGGCAACATCCTGGAGGGCTTGGAAAGTTAGGGGGAAAAGCAGTATTTCTGATGCTGATCTGCAAAGTGGGCCTCAAGTTGTCTTAAACTGTAGAAGAATGTTTCTGGTGCTACAGTCCAGTTTTAAGTTGCTCTGGCAAGAAAATGGGACATTTTCTTAAGCAGTAACTTCATTTTTCTTAGGTATTCAACATTTAGACTGTAGAAAGTATTGTATCACCTACTGATAGGTAGAAATCGGCTGCTTTTTATTTCTTAAGTGTTTAGGTACCTTATTCTGGCCACCCTCAGAAGTCTGAAAAACTTGGTCTACATAGAAAGCTAACTTTATTAAATTTATATTTATTAGTATTCATCTTGTCTCCCCAGATGAAGTTAGGAATGGGACATACAAGCAACTCTTTCATCCTGAGCAATTGATATCTGGTAAAGAAGATGCTGCAAATAACTATGCTCGAGGTCATTACACAGTTGGGAAAGAGATAATTGATCTAGTTCTAGAGCGTATCAGGAAACTGGTAAGACTTTTCTTCACTGAAGTCTCTTAAACATCTTTCTTTATCCTGTTTTACAGGATTTGGAAATCAGGTTATCAAATACATAGGCCTTTAAATTGTGCTTTAATTTATTCCATGGTAAGAGAATCTGAGGACTTAGTCTGCATCTTAGCCAGCTGAGAATGGTTGGATTATTCCTGTCAGATATGACTTTCAAATGGCCTAAAATGCTGATGTGGCATCCAAAACTTTAGTTTCATGTTCAGCTTCAGAAAGCCAGGACCAAGATAATTATGATTTGCATAACTCCTGCTTGAAAAGGATTGGTCTCTGGCTGGGGCTTTTGCAAGGAAGTTTAAACAGGAGTGTTTGCTTCTGTGGTTTAGACTTTTGTTTGCATTTCCTGCTTTTATAATTTCTGAATTAATTTTATAGTAATAACAGAAAAGGGGACTAAATCTCAGTAACTTGGGATGTTTCAGGCTCCCCAGTACTTTGATCATGTGGCAAACTTATGAAGATGTCAGCTTAGAAGGTTAGAGTCTACTTTATAGGGCTGCTAAGCATGTACTTTACCAAATATGTGTTACAAAGGTAAGAAATTCTTATTGCCCAAAGAAATCCAGAGTATACCTCTGGTGCTTTAATATGGAATGCTAAGTGAGTCTTACTGAAAAGTATACCTTTTGCAGATCAAAACTGGCATTCTCAACACTTGGCTGCCACAATCTCTAATTAAAGCTAAGATAAGTTTGCAGCAGGCTGTACTTTGACCTGAAAAATATGGTTGTAATTCCTTTTTACAAGCTGTTGGAAGGCCCTGTCAGTCCTGGGAATCAAGCTAAGCATCATGTGGCACTTCTTTCTAAGGACAAGGCAGTCTGGTGTCTTCATCCAAGAAGACTAAACTAGAATGGCAGTGTAATACACTTTGACAGCTTGCTTCCCTGAACTGAGTTACATGCTTGGAATTCTATAGCAATAGTTCTGGAACAGGGGATTGCTCTGTTTTTTGTGCAGGTAAAGAATGTCAAATCAGTATAAGGGATAGATGGTCTGCCGTTTTTTGCATATTATTGCTTTTCTTGTTCATTGTTAATGGCCTTGGTCTGAGAATTGGGGGTAGGAGAAGTTTTGAGGTAGTAATTTGAAATGCAGAATTTGCCTTCCAATATCTAGGGAGCTTAAAATAGCTAAGAATACCATGTTTTTTTATAGGGCAGTTCCTTGATTATCAGTAGATAAATCAAATTCAGTATTACTTTCCTGAAGCTTGAAGAGTTGCTGTGTACCAGAATTCAGAGTTGCCTTTTTTGAGTTTGTTTTGGGATTCTTAATGTCTATACAACTGCTTTAACACATTTATTTTCTCTTTCAGTCTGACCAGTGCACTGGCTTGCAGGGTTTCCTGATTTTCCACAGCTTTGGAGGAGGCACTGGCTCAGGCTTTACTTCTCTGCTGATGGAGCGCCTGTCAGTTGACTATGGGAAAAAATCAAAATTGGAATTTGCCATCTACCCTGCACCACAGGTCTCAACAGCTGTTGTTGAGCCGTACAACTCCATCCTGACTACCCACACCACCCTGGAGCATTCTGACTGTGCCTTTATGGTTGACAATGAGGCCATCTATGACATTTGCCGTAGGAATCTGGACATTGAACGCCCGACCTACACCAATCTCAATCGCCTCATTGGTCAGATAGTCTCTTCCATTACTGCTTCCCTAAGATTTGATGGTGCCTTAAATGTGGATCTTACTGAATTTCAAACTAACTTGGTGCCTTACCCTCGTATCCACTTCCCACTGGTAACATATTCCCCAATTATTTCAGCAGAGAAAGCTTATCATGAGCAACTCTCAGTGTCTGAGATAACCAATGCTTGTTTTGAGCCATCCAATCAGATGGTGAAGTGTGACCCTCGCCATGGCAAGTACATGGCCTGTTGTATGCTGTATCGTGGTGATGTTGTCCCCAAGGATGTCAATGCTGCTATTGCTGCTATCAAAACCAAGCGCACAATCCAGTTTGTGGACTGGTGCCCTACTGGTTTTAAGGCAAGTCTCGGTTACATCACTTTTTTTTTTTTGCAGACTTCTCATTCACTGTCATGGGCTTATGAAGTGTATTTTCTCATTAAGATGTTCTGTAGGTACCTGATTTGTATTACAGTCATTATCAAATGCTGCGAAGAAACTCATGGTCTCTTCTGCTTTTCACATAGGTTGGCATCAATTACCAGCCACCAACAGTGGTTCCTGGTGGTGACCTAGCCAAAGTCCAGCGGGCAGTGTGCATGCTGAGCAACACTACAGCCATTGCTGAGGCATGGGCTCGTCTAGACCACAAGTTTGATCTGATGTATGCCAAACGTGCCTTTGTTCACTGGTATGTTGGAGAAGGGATGGAGGAGGGGGAGTTCTCAGAGGCTCGGGAAGATTTGGCTGCGCTTGAGAAAGATTATGAAGAAGTGGGCACAGACTCAATGGATGGACAAGATGAAGGTGAAGAATATTAAACACAACAGCAATGAATTGCAAGTCTTTGCCATTTTACTGCCTCTTCAGTAACCATGTAAATCATGTCAAATAATTGGAATAAACTTCTTTAACTGAGGCATTTGGTAGTGTCCAAACACTATGTACATTCATTAACTATATGCAAGTAGTCTGTAGTCCAGGAGATAGTATTTCTTTCTGAGAAAGATAGCTAAATAAAATAATCCTGCTATAGTTAGATGAGTTCTTGTCCTTAAGACACTGCTACTTGAAGAGCTAACAGTGCATTTTCCCCCAGAATACAAGACTAGAATGTGCTTGAGCTTTTGCTGGAAGATTGGTTAGCTACGTTTTTTCCAAGGCTCTAAAGCTGGTGTCACAAGAAGCAACAGGAACTAACCTTGTATTGCCCTTAAAGATGCGACACCTTTAAAACCAAAGGCTCTTTGAGTTAGTTTTTTCCTCAACTTAGACTTAGCATGGGGCAGTAACTTAGAGATGCAGTAACCTGCGAGGGGAAGAGATGTCCAGAAAGGGTGTGCCATAGCACAAGGAACCCGCCACTTCTGTCAGGACCTGTGTGGTTGTTGCCCTGGTGTTGCTTTGTCCTCAAACACAAGGAACTGCAGTCCCCGTCTGCCAGCTTTCTGTGGAGTCAGCCTTGTGCCTGAAGCTGTCTGGAGCAAAATCTCTGGGTTAACTGGCCAGGGTGAAACACTAGTTTTCCCTAAAACTAATTATTTTGCAGACTTAGGCCATGGCCTCAGATATGAAAATTACCATCCTTCTACCTTCCTTGTAAGCTGATGTAACAGGAGAGGATTTGGCAATTCAAGTTATCTTCAGATGTGGACAGCCTCTGTCAGAAACCTATGTCGTCTGAGTGGGGGCTTGGGGACACAGGGCAGTGATCCACAAACCAAATAACCTGACTGTTTCTAACTCTGTCTTGGAGCTGGGTGACTGAGGAATCTGTCCCACAGAACGGTGTCCCACAGAAAGGTGGAATAGTCAAATATGTTAAGATGACAATTGAATACTGAATGTGATTATAGGATACCAAAGTCTGACTCCAAGCCTAGATTTGAGCTGGAAAACTCCCTGTCCTATTTCAACCTTATTTATATTCCCTCTGATTTAATAGTGTGATTTAGGCTAAGCCTTGAAGCCTGTGTTAGTTGATGAAGGTGCACATACTTGCTTAGCAGGAGTCTTGGCTGTGGTATGAAAAATGCCTTAACTTCCTTCTGTATGGGAAACCTACAGTACTCAGGTAATGCTGCAGTATTTGACATCACATAAAGTAGGAACCTTTCTCTAACCTCAGTTTTAACTGTGACTTGGGTGTGCTTATTCTACTAGAGGGGGGTATCACTTTTAATTTAGATTGACAGGCTGCTGCTCTTTGTTGGAGGTCTCACAGAACAGCCTGGTCTGCAAGGGCTGACCAGTAATTTGCTTAGGCTGAAAACCCATTTTCCTGAAGTACTGTTTGTGTTCTTGCAGCCATTGGGTTGAGTCAATCTGATTAGAAATTAATCTAAATTATTGGAGATGGAAGTTACCAATTTTATATAGATGGTGAGAACAATCTTCAGTCTTTAACCTAGATGAGTGCCTCAAACTGTCTTGTCAGCCATGGTCTTGTGCAGAATATACAGATGCCATCTAAGTCATACCTCCTGCCATTCACCATAGCTGAGCGTGTCTGAAGTTTCAGTGTGTTTCTTGTTTGCTTTTGCTTGTGTTTTTATGTTTGGGGGTGGACAAGTGTAGATAATTTCAAGCACTGTTGACTAACTTATTTTCCTGCTTACTGGATGATTAAGCAAATGCGCTAGGCATAACCCAGGAGACAGTCGCATTCATTGCAAGTCAGATCAACTTCATTCCAGTGCATGTGTTCAGATGTTTAATGTAATGGCAGTGCCCACAAGAGGAATATGCAAAGGACTGTTTCATGCCTTGCAGGTGCCTAGATCTTTGGTGTGAAATCTTGTACTACTAGCAGATCGTGAAGAATGCTGTTGTGGCCACAAGTGTCAGCACCATAGTTTCCTTTAGAAGTTAGTGTATCGGGGATTGTGCAGGAGCAGATATCCGAACTGGCCTTTGGTGTGATCTTTTAGCAATAATTTGGCTCTTCTGTCTGGGATTCTTCATTTCATTATTTAAAGCTGACATACTGTTTCCTGCTGATACTGTCTGGTTTTTTTACTGTACATGTAGATTAGCCTTATTTAGAACACTGCAGCTTATGTGATGGGAATTGGTTTCGAGTATGTCAAAATGTTTTCTCTGGGCTTGTACAGTGATGAGTCTGTGCAGGATGTAGCACTCTAGCATCCTGGTAAAAGGCTTGTACATACTGAATGCTGAGCTCTCTGAAAAACCTGGACTGACTAAGGAATCTCATTCAATATAGGCATTAGATTTGAGATGCATTATGCTTTTAATTTTTAAAGATAACATGGAATGCTACTTTGAAGAGATGGTAAGCTGAAATGTGACAAGCATCCACTAGTGGAAAGTTTGAAAAGAGACGTTGTTACTTGTTAGCCATTGGATTGATGCATTATACATTCTCAGCATACATCATAGTCATATTTTCTTTATATTAGTATTAAGAAACACTGTTGCAATAGCTAGTGGGCAGTTAGCTCTCAGTGTAGGCATCTGCACAATGAGCTAAGATAAGGGTGTTTTTCTTAGATAAGAAACCAAGATAATTACAGCAGGAAAATCCTGCTAAAACTGCTCTTGCTGTAGCTAGCTGCAGAAATCCTTAAACATGTTATAATTACTAGCTGTATGGTTGAATTAACAAACATGGGGTTCATCCGTTTCCCGAAATGTAGATATCCTATACTGGGTTAAAATTTGACTGTAAGAGTGAATACCTGAACTTGCAGAGGTTAAGATTAGCTGTCACTTAAAAGGAAATGCTTTCTTTGCACTCTGAAAGCCTTTCTTTAATTCTAAACTTCAAATGTATGTTTTCTTTGGTACGAAATCCCCAAACTTGTGCTTTGAAAAGTCATGTGCCTATTTGCACTGGCAGAAGTGCAGGCATTATCTAGTGGTAACTATATCTTTACCTGTGGTGACACAGCTTTCTCCAGTGTTGAGATTGGCAATTAATAGTTATCACCTGATACAAAATAACTTCTATGACTCATTAAGTGGAGGAGGAAGTGAGCTGGAGCCCATGAAGGATTGCTATGAACTTTGTTGTGAATTGCTGGTCTTATCTGTAAGATCTGTTTTAAGATGATTCTGGTGCCATTCCAGGGGAATGCAGTGCAGCAGAATCTGATTTCCACCCACTCTGCCCTCTGAATAAGCAATGTGAATACCTTTTAATGTGTTAATGTCTATATTATATATATAATTATGTACATTTCTAATTTCTATAGTAAGCATGCCACAGTGTAATTGTATGATAACAATCTGTCTGTTTTAGCTTCATGGACAGTATGGGTGACATCAGCATACAACTGCATGTGCTGCCACCTTCTTCCTACACAGCAGACTTTTCTCAAGTAAAATTCAGAAAGGGCTTTAGCCTCAGATAGTCCAAACACTGTCGGATAACACTCACCCTAGCAGCCTGTTGCTGAAAAGCATGAACTTGTTTAGGAGAGCGTGGCTCTTTGGAGTCAGAATTGTTGAGATTTTTATTGAAAGTAAGTAAAGAAACAGGGTGACTCCATTATTCTGGTGGAAAAAGTAGAGGTAAGATTGCAAATGGTACAGCTCTTGGCAGTGTTTTAGGAAAATACAAAGTGTTATCTGGAGGAAAAAAAAAAAAGGATAACATGACTAGGTATTAAAAGTTCTCTGGCTTCACCTTCTACTTTTCTCCACAGTGTAATAGTGAAGAGTGAGATAACAATGTTTCATGGGCAGTTAAGAGTGATTTCTGGTGAAAGTTTTGAGGAACTAGTAAAAAAGTGAAGGGAATAGCAGTGTCAGTTCCTTACTTTGTCGATATGCTGCTGTAAATGTGCATGTAGTTTTTGATAGCATTGTCCCAAGACTTCAGTCTTGTTAGGCCTTCTGTTGACATACTGCTTCCACTCTGTCAAAGTCTCTAAGACAAGGAAGACATTATTCTGAGCTTGACTCTGCTTTTCAGTCAGATCTGCATGAACATCGTAACAGTGGAGATCTTGACATCTGAAATACAATGCTGCTAATGTGCTACCCCATGCCATTCTCTTCCAGTGTTTTTCAATGCCTGTATTTCTGCCAAATAAAACTCTGTTTGCCTTTGCACAAGGTCATGTTTTCCTTTATGTAGGAGATGCTTCATAGAAGCAAAGCTGTAGTTGTCACTCTTTAAAATGCAGACCTATTTTACTGTAATTGGATGGCTTTTTCACTTGCTGAAGTATTGTAACAACTGAAAATTCAAATTATATTTTACATATTTTTCAGTCAGTGCGTTTATACTTTTGAGTTCACTTATCTTACAAGCTTTAAAAGTTTGGAAAGAAAAATCAGCTAGGGTACTAAATGTAGAGGTACCCTATCTTATATAGGAACTGCGAATTACCAGAGGTTGGGAAGGTCCGGAGGAAGTATAGTTGAGGCTCCTGTCAGGAATAAGATACTGGATTAGATGACTCCTGATCTCAGCAGTTCTTACATCATGTTTATGAGGAATTACTTCAAAATAAAAGATGTTTTTTTTATTTGAACTATGAAAATGGGGACTGGGCTTGTAAACAAATTTGGCAGTAAAGAGCTGAAGAACAACTTTCCATCATATTGCAGAACTCCACTGAAAGTGCTGTAGGGATTTCTTGTGCATATTGGCAAGGTGATAGTGATTAATCCTGTCCTGTCTTGGTCTGAACTAGAGGGAGGACTGTGTAACTTCCAGACTGTGCAAAGACTTTGATCTACAGATTTCTTCTAAAAGCTGGGCAAGAGGATTAAAGGTTTGTAGTCTCAACTGGCTGTTAATGGAGAGAAGGCATGAGAGCATGATGAAGTGGGAGAAATTTCATTGCTCTGAAGGTATCGTAGGTGCTGGCTGACAAGAGGCTGAGAAATACCAGGAGACTAAATAAAACGAAGAGTCACATGAGGACTGGTGCCCTCTATGGAGCTTTTCATTGAAGTGAGTCAGTTAAAACCCAGTCTTTTCATCTTTCTGATGCCATGTACCTGTCTGTGGGCTTTCTGAAGATGGTACTTTCCATGGCCAGCTTCATGTGACATAAATCATGGTAACTTGCTTAAAGATTATTCTTAGTTCTTGTGGTACTTTATTTCCTTGGTGATCTGTAAAACTTCCAGTCATTTCTCAGGAGCATGTTTCACAGTTTCTCTGGAGCATTGTTTTGGTTTCCCTCATCTGTGTCAAGAGCTTGGAGTATTTGGGCACAAAAAGTTAAATTATTCTCTTCAAGTGCTTACTAGAAAAGAACAGCTGTAAATACTAAGTGGGAGTGTCTAGAAGACATTCCAGAAACATTTAGGAAATACTTTTTTCTAACACTTAACATAGATTGTTAGAAATGCAGGAAGACTTAGGAAGGCTTAAGTGAACTACTCTTTCTGAGAAAGAAAGGAAGTGCATCTTAGTCTCTTTAAAGTGAAGTACTTTGACCCACTAGGTGAGCTTGGTTCTGCTTTCCTATGTGACACCAGTAAGTGTTTGTGTGAGTGGTCTCTCAATTTTTGTTTGATAGGTGCAACAGGGATTGTGTTACATCAACTGCAAAATTGAGTGTTTTTGAGGCTGAGGGAAGAACAAGGATTTAAGCCTTTCTTTGTGGGTTTCAAAAAGAGGGGAGTTCTGGTCATAGGGAAACTTAAATTCATGTTGTAAGATCAGGACTGGAGATCAGATGGTCATGGAGAAGTTGAAAAAAAACTTTCAAGTCAACTTTACAGGCTTGAGTTTCTGTCCATATGGATACAATCAGAGCTCCAGAAAGGCTGTCCCAAACGTGTTGCATTAATACTAGTTAGGTGTTTCTCCCACTTCTGCTTTGTTACCTTTTGGAGGTGATGGGTGATGTGTAACTGCTATTACACTGTGTTGAGGGTCTGTTTACAACTCTTCCTAAAGAGCTGCAGTCCTTTTATCTCTAAATACTTCAGGACTGAAATGGTGAGATGCTATTGCTGGTCTCTATCTGCATACTGCTACTTAAACATCAGTCAGCTTTGATGCTTGGGCAATTCACTGAGCAGAGATCAGTGAAGGAGATACTTAGGCAGTTCCTAACTCTCCCAAACTCTGTGCCTTATGTTTGGTGGGTAAGATTTATTTTTCAAGACCTTATACCTGAAAGTGAGTTATCTATTGCCTGAACTGGGTGCACTAGGCTGCTTTTGCAATATCAAGGGGATAAGGGGAAAGAAGATAATGGGAACAGGGGGTTCTTTCTGCCCATTCTAGATGGTAAAGTTAGAATTAAGTGAATTTCCTAAGTGCCTGTTGAAGGCCTGATATGTTAAATCCAGAACTATGCATTTAACTTCTAGAGACTTGAATTGGGACAAAAACCCCCTCTGTCCAAAATGGCTCAAATTTTCTGAGACTCTGTCCTTACCCTGCACTTTTAATCTGTCATTTCTGTGAATTTCTCTAAGACCATGACCTCTACGAGATTACTGGTGGAAAGTGCTCAAGCTCCTTTTTTAGAGATGGCTGCTGCAAGTGGCTTGTTGCAGAGCTTCAAATTAGGGATGAATTCCAAGCAGTGTTCTTGAAGGCTGCCAAGACCTCAAGCATCTTCATGTTACTTTTTCTTTTGTTAGAGCTCTATGGCTACAACTGTCAAAAGCATTTCATAGTCTTACATCATTACTACTTGCAAAAGCTACTTTTCAGTCAGTTATACTGAGAGTAGAGATCTCTGTGGCTTTTCAGTTATTTCAAAATCCAGTCTGTAGAACCTGCCTTGGGTGAACGCTGCTGGAATGCATTGTTTCAAAGAGTGCTCATGAACCGCTTTGAGCCCAGCATTGTTTTCCAGCAGTTCTGGAGCTGATCTTGTGCAATTTTGCACAACTTGTCAAAGCTGTGTCCCATGCACATTACTTTCCACTTACTTTCAGTTTTATGTCTAGCTACTGTTAAAGCAGCTTAACTGCTGGCTATCGCTGTCCCAGTCCTCTCTTTTCTCACCCGTGCAATTGTGTTTTTGCTCTTGCACTGTCTCTGGCACTTTTGTGTTAAATTGGCATGAAAACTTATCTCTTGTTGGGGGAAGAAGGGTGTAGTTATCTTTTGCTGTGATGAACTAAGGTGGCTCAGTGTAGGATGAGCTGGGTGTGGGAGTGGGGATCAGGGAAGTGTGGGGTACCAGTGGTCAGCTACAGCTGCTGTTGAACTCCAGACTCGACTGTGCTCTGCTGACTGGGACAAAATGGTTTCTGCCTTTGTTCTTATATGGAGTGTTTATGTGGAAGACAAAACCATGTGCGTGTACGTATGGAAGTGTCCCAGTCACGTCCCAGAGTACGCTATAGAACAGTTTCTGCCATTGTCCACAAATGCTTTTGAAAATGGTGTTAATGTCTTGCAGTAAGCACATATGGCACCCAGAAATGGAGGGGTTTCCTTTTCTGACTTCCCTCATAATTCAGGCAACAGTTACTGGCAGTTCTATGCAAAGTACTCTTCTGTTTCTTGTTTTACTTTTTGCTGTGTGTTTAGTGTTTATCTTCCTCTCTCTGTTTTCAAATTCTGTGTCTGTTTTTTTACTTGTTCACTGCTGTTGCAGATATCAACAGTGTGTTTAAGTTCCAGCTTTGTCTATTACAGCATATGTGCACTGGCTTCATTATCTTCACTGCCTACAAGTATTTTAATGTCTACTAAGTGTGTCTGCATGTGTTAGATTTGCCTGATGAAGCTGAGTGGGGCAGCTTGACTGCATATTGATTTAGAACTTGTTTACTTTTGATTAGACGTATTAAATACTCATATGGGCTTATTGCACACATTTCTCTAAAGCACCTATGTGCAGATACACCCATTTTTTTTGCTAATTGTAGGTGCTGGCAGATCAAGAGCAATCCTTACTGTTGTACTTGTGGTCACTAGAGAGCTGTTCTTGTTCAGTCTTGTATTTCCTTGCGAAAGATGCTCTAAATTCTGTTGGAGATTTTGAAATTTTTACATCATCTTCATCAGATATGCACGGTTCCAGATATGAACACAAGCTTCCTTTGCAAAAACCCCTTGGAACTTGGTGCATTCTGAGGGACTGATTTCTGTTTATTTCAGTAGTTTATTGACTGTATAGCTCCTAAGTTCTTTCCATTGCCAGGTGGCTTAATCACATCCTTTCCCCTTTGAATGCCTTCTGGCCCCACAGCTGGTTTTAAACCTGTGTGCCATCTACCTGATTCTGTATCACCCTGCCTTGTTGTAAGATTCATGCGGTTTCTTACCACCTTTGCTTTGCTAACATTGTTACCTTTGTCATCAGTATTGTCCAAAATTCTGGACAATAGAATTGCCTTCTGCCTTAATTCATGTAGCTCTCACGCACTCTCCAATGTACCTGAGCAATCTGCAACTATTTCTGCATGTATAAATCCCTTCTAGAAGCAGTTTTTCCATGGCTTTTCATCAGTGAATGATAGTGGTTTAAAAAACAAACTGTCTTATGTTCTGACTCCTTGTCTGTTCAGCCTTCGACTGTCAATTTTTATTGTATTTTAAGTGACCCACAAGGGCTTAGATGACTTTGTGCATACTTGCTCTTTGAAACCTGGATACTAGCTTGTTGCGGGGGGTTGAAGGTTTGGGTAATATCTGCATGTTTGAATTAGGCATGTAAATCCATCCTGAATGCAGCTGCAAGTTAACCAAGCACAAGGATCCCCTGGATCCCGTGCTGTGGCACAAGCTAAGGAAGGCTCCTTATTGCCTCTTTAGTGTTACCCTTTGTGTGTCTAAAAGCAAGTGAATCCTGGAGCATATGTCTGGGTAATCATGGGGGGATTTCAGCTGTGGCAGAGGCAGGAAGCTTGACTAGGAACAAGACTTGTTAATTCAACATCTGCAAAAACAGCTTCCCTCCTTGCCTGGGCCTGTGTAGTGTCACTGGGCTGTGGAGAGGAGGGCAGGGGATTTATCTGTGGCGGTGCAGTGTGTCACCACTTTGTGATAGCAGGCTTTGCAGGACTGGTAGAAGGTACAATTTTCTCTGAGTGTGTTCTGGGTTTTTTTTGTGTTTGTTTTTTTTTTTAGTGCTGCTTCTACTCACCCTGTGCAGAAACCACAGCCGAGTTCAGATACTTTGGGGGGAACAGTTGTGATGGTACTTTCTGTTTCACTGCAGCCAAGGGGTTAGGGGTGGAGAAGCTGCACCTTCATTTCTGAAATAGTTTTTTCTAAGAAAGATGCTTTGTGGTTTTACGCATCCTGGCAAATTGTACTTCCCAAGTTGCCCTGTTGTGTTGCCAGGGCTTCGAAGTGGGATTCACTTTCTCAAGCATCAAGGTCTGGAGCTGAACTAGTCACCCAAGGCTCCTTATAGTCAATACAGAGAATTAAGAGGGATCTTACAGTGAGGTTACTCTGACCTATTTTAGACACCTGCTTTAAGATAATGAACCTTAAAGCCTCACCCCCACCGGCTGTCTGGGTGCTCCATTGATGACTGGTCCCTTGTCAGCCTCCACACTTAACCACCGGAAGAATCCTACCCTCTGCATGTCCTGCCTGGAAGCAGACTGTCCCACACGGCTGTCACTTGCTAATGCATGCCAAAGAGCAAGAAGGTACAACCCTAATTTGTTGAGCATGAGTCAGCAGCTGCCTGAGAGCCAAGTGAGGCGTGTGAAACAGCACCTCAGCTCTGCCTTTCCAGCGTTTCCTACCGTTGTGGTTTGCTTATTCTTGTTCTTATGGCAGTCTGGCCAAGGATTTGGAGTAAGACTTTATTCGGCCTTTAATAGTAGCTAATGATAGGGTATAGGACTTAAAAGAATTTTATTAATAAATAATGCTGAAGGCAGTTGCACAACTGCAGAGGACTTTCCAAATTTGAGCAGAGGTATTTTAGTCCTCCACATGCTTACCAGCTGTCTTTACCTGTCTATTGACATAGTCCCTGCTAGGAGCTGTGCGCAGCTGTGGGACTTCCGTCCTCTGTCCTCGGCCAGCTCAGTTCTAGCCCACAAATGAGGCTCAGATTTCCTGCCTACCCCATCAGCGTGGCCCCGTGGCCTCTCCACGTGGTTTCCGGTAGCTGACATCTTCAGCCTGAAGAGTGAGGAGCCAGTGGTGCTCATCAGGCTTTCCCAGAGTGCAGAAGGCATCATGGAGACACAGAGCCTGGCAGTGGTGTGGAGCACAGCTTCTGAAAGAAAGGCAAAAAAAAGTACCAGGGCATCTATGTATTGAAACCAATGTTTCTCTTGTAGCAAAAGTTGCCAGCGAAGTACCTAATTCTCCATCTGAACACTTCTGCTGAGACTCAGTTAGCCGGGACACAATGCACGACAAACTGTGGGTACCCAGCATCAAAGCAAGAGTCGGTATGATGTCTGGAACCTACGGTTAGAAAATGTCCAGAGCTTGGTATATCCAGAATACTCCGTATTTCTAACCAGGATCCTGAGGTTGCAGCAGCTTGACACTAACAGTCCTTTTTCTCAAGGACTGCCATGCCTCAGCATCTCTGGGAGCAGCTGGCTTTCTGGAACATGTAAAACCCTCTTCTAGCCTTGATGATGAAACTCAAACTGCTTTGCAGGTTTGTACAGGCTGCTGGTTTGCCCAGGAGAACTGGTTTGGTTTGATCTGTCATAGACTCTGCTTACTAAATCTGTTTGTTCCCAGGAACCTATTTTCTTAAAGAGCTGAGAGGCTCAGCATGTTTCCCTCCCTACCCTGTATTGTGATCCTCTAAACACGTAATTTAATTAGGCCAAACCGCTGATGAAATGAGCACTTTAACTTCAGTGGAGTTTCACTTATCTATGACTTACAAAAAAACCTGACTGTATACTTTGTATGTGGTGCTGATTGTCTCTGGACGCAATAGTCTAAAACTTGGACTCTTGTGGGCAGGATCTCCTCCAGCTTGCTTCTGGGTAACTGGAGTGAAGCTTGTGTAATGTTAGCAATCTTTCCTTACGTATTGCTAATTGTGGAATCTCTGGGAGCAGTTTGATTAGCTTTCTCGGTGTCCGAAGCGCAAAACTCTTCTGTCTGCTTGGAGGCCCAGGTTATGGTCTGTCCTAAAGCTCATCTCTGTGTTCCTGTTGTCCCAGGCCAATGCAGGCAGCGCTTCGTGGGTGCCAGAGGAGCTGGCTGTAGTGAAAGCTCTTGTGATACAGAATTAAACTGAACAGACTCCAGGCTGCTGGGATGAAAGGTGTCCTCTCCTGACTTTCTCTAGCAGCTCCCCTTCGTGACAGCCTGTTCTTTACACTGGAATTAACAGCTCTGTAGTGTGTACTTGGAAACAGATGGGATGGGATTCAAAATTCAATCTGAATTAATGCTGACTTAACTGGAACTACTCTGTTTGAACTGGTATCCAGCCTTTGTCTGAAAAGGAGAGGTGGTCTAGGATAGCATGGGCGTAGAAATAAAAGGGGGAAAGATTTTTGCAGTGTCTGAGTCGGAATATATAAGCACAAGCAAATCAACATAGGCTCTATGAACAAGGTGCTCCAGACAGCTGATGGCGAGTGGAGGGGAGGTTTGCATTGTAGGAAAGTTTGCAGTATGGTTCCTATCCAAGAAAACACAAAACAGGATTAGCTAAATATCCCTACAGGTTGATGGGACTTCCTGCAAACAAATGGTATGTGAAGAAAGCTGTGCTGAGCTGGATGTAAAGGGACACTCAGATGTGGAGGACTCTGATCCTTGCAGAGCTCCCGGTGAGGCACAGGAGTAGGCACACCTGAGCGAGGGTGGAGGAACTGCCAAGGACAAACCTTGGACCCAGTGAAGAGCACTGGGCTTCAGTGAGAAGCCGTGGCACCCCTCAGCCTGATCTCTTACTTCTTGGTGTCTCTGCTGGGTCAGTGTCGGAACAGCAGCTGCCCTGTCTCTTGGGTGTTGTACCGAACTGCAACAAATGGGGCAATTCTGCTCACTGGGAACAAACACAACAGGCTTGGAGAAAGCCTAGCTCATAAAAGGCTTTAATGACAGTCAGCCGAACCACGAAGAAGCAATGTCTGCATTCTCATTCCAACTGAGTGCAATCTGCTTTCCTTCCTTCAGTTTGTGCTTCTGTAGTAGTTGGGGAATTCGTCACAGAACTCAGACCCATTGATTTCTGAGGCAGACAGTACTGTGCCATGCTCATCCCCTGAATGCAGTGCACGTTCCACAGATGTCGCAGCAGCAGGAGGGTATGAGAGAAGGCAGAGTGCAGAAGCACACATCTGTTTTGATGAAGCATTTACATTAGCAGGTAGCAAGGTGGAAACACAAGGAGGATGCCTGATGCGGCATACAGATACTCCGGTGCTTCCTGCTTACCTGTGATCTCCGTCTCAGCCAGACCTGAGCCACCTTCCCCTCCCTTCAAGGCACCTGCTTTTTATCCTTGGGTCATCGCTTGGTCTCGCCGCTCTGCTCACCTTTACATCTTTGTAGCAAGTGCTGCTTCTCCTCCATTGTAACTTCCCATCTGTGTCTTGAGTGTTTTTCCATCAGAGTCCCATAGGAGGCCTTTGCACGTGACCGTGTCGGCAGAAATGGTCCTGCCAAGCGTGGTCCTTCCAGCTCTGACAGAACAAGACCTCAGGGAGTCATTACCAAAATTTATTTGCCATTCACCAGAACCCACCGCTGTTTAAGCATCCTTGAAACTCTTGGGGAAACTTTGAGACCCAAAGTCCCAGAGGTGGTGTTGCTGGAGGTGTTCCCTGTGCTGGAGACCCCTGAGTTTTGGATGTGACACAGAGCAGCTGCTCGGAGGTGATTAAGCAGCTTAGTTTTCTCTCCAGATTGTGGATTAGGTAGGTGACTTACACTGCAGGTACCCTTGGTGTAAAATGAAAGTATAAACCAGATGTAGTGTATCTTACATATGGGGCTTAAGATTTCTGACTAAACTTGGTACTGCTTTTGCACAAGGAAGTGGGTTCATTGACTTCTGTCCGCTGTAGATACAGCTCAGCAAAGGAGATGCAGGAGCCTCTTCCCAGAGCTCGTGGAAATCCGAGGTGCTCCTGACCGCTGAGGTCTCTCCAGGGCTCTGGCTGTCCCCCAAAGCCCCCTCAGGGTGTGACTCCTGGGCCCGGCATGTCCCTGCGGGGGGACATTGGAAGAGCTCAGCCCTCCAGCTGACACCCAGCGCTGCGCTGCCTGGAGCTGTGTGTGGATCCCACCACCTTCCCTGGCTGAGCGCGGCCACGGACCCTGTGGGACGGGCCAGCAGCGGGTCGGGCACTGTCCTCATTGCCTGGCAGGCTCCAGGGCTGATGGCTTGACGTGGAGGAGCCCCATGGCCTTTCTCAGCACAGATGTGCTTTACAAAAGCTGCTTTCACTCTTTTTTTTTTTTACCCCTCAATTTTTAAGTAAGGAGGAGAAATCATCATCTTAAACTGGCAGCAAATGCTCTGTATTTAATTTACCCCCGCTGCAGCAGCCGGGGTAGCTGAGACCTGGGCCAGGGCCACAACTGAGCCCCCGGGAACGCGTGCGGTGAAGTTATATGCAGCTTCCACGCGACTGCACACCCCGGGGCCGCAGCCCCCCCTCCTCCGCTTGTGTTTGACATTTTCTACCACTTCAGTAACAGAGTAGAGAACATCTCTCTAAGTTTCTTTTTTCAGAATTTTAGGTCAATGAGTAACGTTTTATTAAAAAATACACCATGAGCGGTGCGTGCCAATCTTAAAGGTTGTGACTTATTTAATTGTACGTTGTAACAGC
>VZSZ01002046.1:306272-378522 GCA_013398815.1 Ibidorhyncha struthersii | reverse complement strand
CGCCTTTCGATAAATGCTGTTGTTGTTTTAATTCTATAAATGTAAACTTCTATTTAGTTAATGGAAAATACATCACCACCACGGTTTAATTATCAGCTTTTTAAATGACTCCTTTAGTCAAGTGCACACAATTATGAAATCACAATAGATTTAAAATATAATTCAAATTGATTAAAAAAAAAAACAAATCAGAGAAGTACGTACCATTAAAGCAAATGTCTAAATTGTATTGGTAGGCCAGCTACCGCCTGAGCTAGAGTTTAAATAACAGCAGCAGTCTTTGCTATCAGTGTCAAACCACCTCTCTTATTAGGAAAAAGGATTCTTATCAGACGGGATTTAGATGCTGTTATAACTGCAAAATCTAATTATTTTTGATCCAGGCATTTACCCCCAGAGTCCCACCTTGTTTAAATAAAGTGTTTTCTTTCCTCTTGAACAAATGCATTTCCATTTGAATTAAATATTGATAATTTGACCTTTTAGTTCCTTTAACTAATCAAAAGGAAAAAAAAAAATCCAAATGTAGATCCTAGTGCCTTGCCCTAGTGGGTCTTTCCGCTTGAATAGACACTGAGATTAAATGAGTCAAACTTCCTCTTTCATTGCACTCTCTTTGCACTAATTGCTTATGCAAAAATGCAGATTTGTATTAATTAGTAACTCCACTGATTAGTTCGGTGGTATTTTCACGTAATAAATCATGCTGCAGACACAATTTTTGGCACGTCCCCAGTAGTGGCTCAGGATGCAATAAGTTTTCCATATTAAATAAAATCTTAGCCTAAATCTACCTTTTCGTTGCAGGTACACTGCGTACCACCTGCTGTACGCACCTGCTACGAGAAATTACCTTCTGTCCCTGGCAAGCCTCTTCCCTTTCCTTGGTAATGCACTCCTCTTCACAGGGTGTAGACTTTAAAATGGGAAGCATGAATCACAGAATCAAAGGAGGAGAGAAAGCTGATGTTATTTTTAACACTTTCAGATGAATAATGCTCGTTTTTAAGGGGATGAAACCTATGTAAGATGCATCAGATGTAAATTTTTTGCTCTTCTTTCCTATGCCCAGCCACGAGGTCTCCTTTTACAGCACCACTCACTGCATGCCCACGTAAAACCATTTTTTTTTTTTTTTTTTTTTACATTTCTTTGCCTTCCCTTGAGTTGCAGAGGCTGAACTGTTACAAACATGACACTTACTAACTAGAGTTCATATCTTAGTCAGGCACAGAGGCCTCAGCAGCAACAAGACTCCACAGTACCTGTAATGGTATCTACAGAGTACCAAAAATGTCCCCGCTTGCTCAGATCGTGAAACTACTAGAAAAATCTCTCTAGAGCACACACAGGCTGATGCGTCTGGTAGCTTAGATCTGCGTCTAAAAAACCGTTCCCAGTTCTTTCAAAGATCATCCTAGATAATACCTTTCTACCTTTTTCCCTCAGACGGAGTTGTCTATACCTCACACCTTTTCCTCAAGCACGTCAGCCACACCGTCATATCGGTGTGATATGTACTGCAACAAATAATGTCGACTAGTGCAGTACTTGGCAAAAAGAATAAGAGGCTCCAAAGGAATACAAAAGATGATGAAACGGGTTTCATTTCCTCATAGGTGGCACTTTTGGGGACAGATCCTTAAAACCCTTTGCCTCTCTCCTGCCAAGACTCTCCCTCACGTAAGCAGGGCCACTGCCACAAACCAGCTTGCAGGATCCGGCCTTTGGCCCTCAGTCTGAGCAGTGCAATGGGGTGGAAGAGCAGCAAACACAGGTGCCAGCAGATTATCCAAAGCTTTGCTGAGATTAAAATCTTGTCTCAATATGAGTTATTGCATATTCTCTAAATAGAAATCTCCTTAGTGGTGGCTTTAAAAGGTCTGCGTTTGTTTTCCTCTGAGAGAAAATAGCGGTTGAACCCCAGGCTATGCACATAATAGCTTATGCATTTGTTCCCTATGGCCATGCAATCCGGAGGTTTTGCAAATATTTTGCAGTTCCTAGCAAAGATATCAGTTCTGTTAGTGTTCCTTTACTGAAGAGAGAAAGCAAAAGTCAAAACGCTCGTACAGGGTTCTACAAAAAATGATCCTGATTAATTTCAGAACATGATTACTTGTTTTAGCAATATTCCGAGAACAAAACAAGGAAGGTTAAATCAATGATCCACAGGGATGGAAAAAGAGATTCAAATAATCATTAAATCTTATTACATAATGCGGCTTTGTTTTTACCTCTCGGAGTGAGTTTGCACCTGGGCCTGTGCTTTAAGTGCTCCGCAGTGAGCCGGGCATGATGGAGAATCGTTTTCCCATCACCGTACAGTGTAACCTCTACAGCTATAGGAAAAAACTAGGCATCTGAAACTCTTGCTAAGCATTTTAAGTGTATCTGGGGATATTCTTTTTTATATACAGCACCACATTTTGAGTGCTTGCCTTCCTCTGCCATTCCTGTCATCACTCCCAGTTTACCCCCATGATTGCTACTGGTATTTCACAATAGTGTAGGAAATGCCCAAGAGCCTGTGTCATCACATGTGACTGCTTTTCAGAGATTCTCCTGGGATCTTAACCACCCCAGCTATGAGTGTGCTTTCCCCAACACTCCACCAACACATGACGAGCTCTTTCTCTGTGTCTCAAGGTGGTGTCTCAACCTCTTATCCACAAGGGACAGGACGAGCATCAGATAACACACTTTGTTTGCCTTCCTTTACTCCAGAAGTGCACTGAAGAGATGACATCTTGTCATCCAAAAAGCATCTTTGTTCTTCTCTCAGTTCCTGCAGAGAGCGTCGTTCAATTGCCCTCCATTGGCTGGGGGCAATTTTAGTATTCACCTAAATGAATTATGGACATATTAAGGCCCTAGGACAGAAATCAAGCACAACATAGATATAAACAGCTTGCAATCACATTCCAAAGACTCTCAAAGGCAAGTGTCTGTTAGGATCAAAAATATGTCTGAAATACAGAGTATTTTATTGTAAGTTCTTGTGCAAAATTAATGTGCTGTGATCCTTCAGTGGGGAAGATGCAAGGGTCCAAGCGCTTGAGGCTTACAAGCCTTGTTCAGGTGTTCAGTGTAGGAGAACTCATTGCCATTGACTATAAGTAATTGTGGAAGAAGGGAGGACAAGCTGGAAAAAAACAGCAGACAAGGAATAAGCTACGCACTGTAGCCTGCCAGGTGCCCTTTGGAGGACGGCTGGCCTTAGTGGAGTTATGGCATGAGCAGCCAGTGACACAATAGCTAAGGATGTTCTGGCTGGAGTCATCTTGCAGAGAGAGGTCCTGAACGCAGAGCTTTAGCCCAAGACTCTAGGAGAGAAAATTTCTGAGGTGCTGGGGCTGAGGCTATGCCAGATGCACAAACACTTCTCATGTGCTCAGGTAGACCTTTCATATTCATCTGTGGTGACTCTTGCCCAGGAAAACACGGCTCTTTGCTAGTCATCTGCTGAGCCCAGAGAAAAATGCGTCCTGAAAACCTGTAGCTCTCTCATCTGGCTTAGTCCTTCTGTCAGAATTTTTTTCTCACTGCTGAACCTTTGCTTGGTTTACGTGGATTCCCAAGAGAGGAGGAACATGCTGGTAAATCACTGTTTCCTCCACAACTGAGCTCCAGTTACATGCCACTATGATAATATAAATATTTACTCATTTTGTCCCTCTTCACCCTTGAAAGAGGATAAGAGCATCTGGCCCTTTGTTAGTAGTCTATTGTCAGTTTGCTAGAGCATCTACTTGTTTATGTTCGCTTGTACAAGAACACGTAAATAACCCTCCTCTCCACCGTTTTGCAGAGCACAGTCATTGTTGAAAGGAGGTGTTAAACCTGCCCTCCTGACGGGAGTGGAGAATTCTCACCTGAGCACTCTTTGGTGGCTTGCAGAGCCGCATTTGACAATATGAAATATAAAGCAGTGGAGAACAAATCTTTTTTTTTCATTTCTGTACACTTATCCTGGTACTTCTTGCCGTGGTGTTTGGCAGAATCTTTTTGGCAACACAGAAAACCTCAAAACCAACAGCAGGGCAATGAAGGTTGAGACCTAGCATCTTTTAAAATTGACTGTAAGAGTTGGTGGAAGCAGAAATATAGAGTATACCATTAAGATGTATTTTTAAAGATCTATTTCAAACTATCATCTGTAGTTCTTCTGTATCCATGTCATCTCTAGGTAGACTGGTGCTCTGCAAAGCTATCAGTAAACAGAAGGCCTACATACTCCTTCCAACATGAATTTAAAGATTAAAGTTGTCCATGTTGATTTTGATTTATAGGGAGAAATCTCATTTAAAAAAAAAAAAATCCCTCCAGAATTCAAAAGCAACTGTCAGCCGTTTTGGGTTTTTTTTTGTTTTTTTTTTGTTTGCTTGTTTGTTTTTTTAACTACAGTTTCAAGGTTCACAATAGCAAGAATATATACTTCTGAGAAATTTGTATTTCTATAATAAATTATTCTTGAAAAGGGTAAAATATAGATATAATTATAGACTCTTGGCAATTTCAGTTGGTGTGTCAGGCATATAATCAAGTTCAAAGGTAATGTATAGTCCATTTCTTCTACTATATATCCACAAGTAGTTGAAAGTTTCTTGGATCGTCTTGATTTCAAATCAGGTGTTGAAATTTTGGGGAAGCTCATTCAATAGATGATGTGAACAAATGCATGTCAGAGCTGTGAACCGGCAGTGGCAGTGCTGCAGAGCCGGTCTGGCCGTCCGTTGGCAGCACTGTTGTATTCCCACCCTTTGATTAAGGACTTCGTTCTGAGAAAATGAGCCCGAATGTGACAATGTAGGTGCACGCTTAATGTCAAGCACGTGAGGGATCTCAGTAAAACTAGCGTGGTTACTTGCACATCTTCTAGCTCACAAGCCTACAGTGCTAGAATCAGGGCATTATCTCACCAAGCTTTTGGAATAGATAATCAGTTTTGCTGCCTTGCAGTCAGATAAACGACAGCTTGCTGCTGCGTAAGGCAGGAGGGCTCATTCCCTCTGCCTCCTTTTCTCTTTCTCTCTTCCCTTTGCTCTTGTCGGTGTAATCTGCTCCAGTGTCCCGAACCAGATCTGGTGTCTGTGAGACTCAGTTTGGAAGACTCCTCCTCCTCACTGAACAGTTTACATTGGCTCATGGAAGACCTGACAAACACCTTCACAAGTGCAGGGCAAGGGGCGGGAATGCACAGCCAGGAGCAGAATAAAGACAGGACAAGAGGGAAAAAGGGAGTGGGAGGAGAGCCTCGCTTTTCCCGCTGCAATGAGGTACTGCATTGAGCCATCACATCTGATGGAACTGCACCATTTTCTCCTCCTTCCTAAACCATCCAGGATGGACCTGCTGGAAACATGATTAGCAGGCTAGATGAACCTTTGATCTGGTCCAGTATGGGAACACTGTGTTATTATGTTTACATTACTCTGTCCTTCTCCTTGTTTTTAGCTTTGTAGAAATCAGCCGGTGGCAGAAGGGAATTCCTGATTATCCTAGTTTGGATCTCCAAACGACTGATCCCCGAGATGTCTCCAGCGATGCTGAAGTTTCCCTGGATGGCTTAAGCCCATGTCATCCTACCTACTGCACCGTCCATCTGCAATATATTTCCTTCTCAGTCCAAGTTCACCCTCATGTGTCACCCGTGCTGAAGAACAGATGCCCAAGGCTGCTTAGATCTACCTTTTTAGTCTGAAGAGACGGTAGCATTCATCTGGGCAACAGCATTGTTCTAGTCAGAAACCAAACTAGCAAGTTCCACGGGGAAGAAAATATTCTGATGGTCTTTCACACCAGGTTGGAGTGGGTTCTGTAAAACGATTCACTAAGCGATATTTGGGAAGAAACATGCAAGAGTCAATATCAGGCTCAGAGAAGGCGGCGTTCAGGATCCATCACTAGTGACACAGGACTTCTTGCATCTCTGCAGCTAACTCCTCCTTCCAATGTGCAGCCAACAGGATCAGTATACAATCACTTTCAGCCATCAGAGGCTTGTTTCTAATAACCTGAATGCTAACATTTATTTGATTACAAAATTCAGTATTTTCTATGAATCCTTTCTATAAACAGAAGAAAACCTCTTTTCTTTAAGTGCCTGGTGTTCTTATATAAACCTTATATTAAACAAAATGAACTTAAACAAGGCATTCTTTTGTTTTGTTTCTTGTTAACAGCAAGAGAAAACATCTTAATTTCTTTGCATTAAGATGCAAATTGGAGATAATATTCTTGACCATGATGTGAGGTTGTTTACAAGGGACTGGAAAGACGCCTTCAATGAAATATAGGGATTAGAATACTAAATGAAGCGCAAAAAATAGATTTGATCAAATATTTTGCTTCATACAGGCAATAGAAAAGAAACAGAACACCTGTACAGAAGTTCACTTGGACGTATTACTGCTGTGGCAGAGAGACGAATGGCGATGAGGGCAGTGCTGTGCAGATGAGTGGGAGGAGTGGGGGAGGTAACGAAACAGGGTAACTTAAAACCATTTCTGTGCTCATTTACCTGCTGCGTTCCCAATCAACTTTCCAAATAAATTAGAGAAGATGAAGAATGTCTCCAATTTATACCAGCTGCCAGTTGCCTTGCACAATTAAAATGTGCAGAGAGGTACCACTGTGCTCCACGGTCTGCGGGGGCCATGGAGGCTCACAGCAGTAGCGTTGGTGTCTTCTGAATGGTCCCTTCTGTTTGTCATCCAGGACCGTGCTATCCATACACGGGAGCAGGATTCTGCCTGTGGATGCTCAGTTCTGCTCTGGAATTGCAGCGACATCTTTGCACAGGTTTTTTCTTTCTCTCCAACTCTGTCCTCAGATTGTCTCAGCCCATATATCCTTGAAGATGGCACAAGAGAGGTTGCTGTAAAGTCAGCAAATAAAGTGATGATAAAGGCCCTCTTCTCCTTTGCAAAAATTGTTTGTTTTCTCTGGCGGAGAAAATGGGGATGTGTTTTTATTGTGTACTAAATAGAGCAAATATTTATTAGATGGTGAAAATAAGCAAGCTAACACCCCTTAAAAAGCTATTTTCTCATTTGCATTTGTTTGAATGAAAATCTTTCTCACAGATTTTTGACATGAAATAGCAATGCTTCATGTGCTCCATTTGTTTGTTTATAAGTAAATTTATATATATATGTAAATGTATATGTCTACGTCTATGTATTGAAGGATAAAAATGCAGGAAAAAAAATGCCACTAGATTGTGGCATTCTGTTTTATAATTTGCCAGAAATAAATATCTGTGTTGACATTTCATCTTCTCACCCCTACATCAGCTTCAGTGCCGCGATCTTCCTGATGATCATGCCTGCCAGAAGATGGCACTGAAAGAACCTGTCCTACAGATAGGCTCGAGGAAGAGGGAAACTCAGATTCACAAGCTGGCTTTGAGTTTGTGAATGTAGAAGAATTCAAAAGGTACCTCTCCTGGATAACATTTGTTTTTAGGAAAGACTTTTCTTTTTTTTTTTTTTTTTTTTTTTTTTTTTTCATTTTATTCTCAAACATGATGATGAAGAGGCTAAAAGTCAATCAACCATCGTTACCTAGTGAATGCCGTCTTAGTTTGCCTATTACCTGCAAGCACGTTGCCATTTTCTCAATTAAGTCCTCTTATTAAACTACAACGCTGCTGAGCTTTCAGATACAAGACCTTACGAGCAAAAGCAAAAGGGTTTCACTGGGAATTATCATTTATAATTGCTGTGTTATGACTGGACAATCAAGTCGCTTTGAATAGAGCTGTACTTCTGACTGAAAAAAAGCACTTGTGCAACTTTACATGGAAACACGTTTTTTAAATTCAGTAAAAAGTACAAAGTATTTTCTAGTCACATGAACATTTTCACCTTTTAAAGTGATATCTGGTAAATACTAAAGACTTCTCTGGCTTCATGCTGAATTTCAGTAAAAGCAGATTCCCGTCTTAAAATGCAAAGCAGTGATTTCAGATAGGTTCCTGCTATTGAATGAGAGCTGAAAGGGCATAAATCCTTCAGAGTCAGTAGCATTTAGAGTCGGACAAGAAGAAATTAACTGTATATAATAATGGTGGAAAAGGGTGGTAGTTATTACAGAAAATGTAGAGATTACAAGATGCAAACTTGTTCGTATCTCCTTCTCTCCAATAGCTGTAGCTTCTTACAAAGACTGATGAAAATGTCTTCAGCATGGTCCAAATGACACTTAAGCCTCAGGGTTCACTTCATGTCTTGTGATGCATCCCTGATCAGGCTTTGTTTTGGGATGTGTGATGGTATAGGACCATTAACCGTTACCAGTAAGTGCTAATGTTAATTACATTAAGCACAGTCCTCCAGTTGGTCCATCTGTTACTCATTTCTTATACGTTACCTATTCTTGTTTGGGGTTTTCTCTGTGCTCCAGGAATACATCTTCTAGTTGTCTTCTGGCTTTATTTAAGTGATGTTAATTCACGTATGCCTCAGTGAAATACTTTTACACTTCTTAAAATTTAATCACATTTTTCAAGTGATTTTTGAAGATTATTTTTGCATGTGATTTTAATGTTTAGTTATGGTGTTGCACCTGAATGTTTAGCTTAATAAATGGCTTTAGCATCTTGTATTTCATACAGTGTCTCTTGAAAAGATCAGTCTTTGTATATTTTTGGATTAATGTGGGCTCTTTGCCTCAGATTTGAATACTACATTTTGTTTCTTTGCCATCATCACGTAAGGACTGTTGGTTTCCGTTTTCCCTACTAAATTTCCTTTTCTTTTTCAGATCGTTATCAACCAAAAAAAGGTATTTTCAGTATTATTCATCTGCTGCTTTACTTCTGGTCGGAGCTCGGCTTGGCTGCCGGCTGAAACGCTAACAACACGGACGGGTTGCGGGTCTACAAGCTGTCCACCCGTAGCGCTTCGTGCACCGCAACTAGTTGCTGTAAAGTCATAAGCCGGCATAAAGCGGTCAGATTAGGATTTAAATAATTGAGGTATGTTTAAACGTGGGCTCCTGGCTGCTAGTTACGGCGGGAGCGGCGGGCACAGGCGGGCGCGCAGCTCCATCTCCCGGGCAGCGGGGAAGGAGACCTGCTGGCAACCGGCCTGAGCCCGCCCCGAACCCCGTCACCCCCGGGGCTGAGAGGGAGCCCTCCGTTTAGAAATGCCGTCTGGACACTGCAAAGGTTGTTTCCCTCTGCTTGGGGTGTAGCTCAGCCTTTGCCTGGCAGGGCAGAGCGCCGTGGCGCGCCTGAAGAGCGTTACAGAAAATTCCCATTTCTGGCTCGGGGACGGTTTTAAACCTGGAAAGCTGGGCGCAAAGCAAGTTTGGAAAGTAAGGTTTGGGGGCAGGGACATGTTTTCCTCCTCTGTTTAGTAAGTTTCTCACAGATAAGCAGTGAACCGTCCCAGAGAAACGCTTTATTTGTAAAATTTGAGGTTTCATAAATCTAAAGGAGGGGTTGATGCTGAGGTTAAGTTTAGGATCTGGGGAAAAAAGTGCCGTAGAAGCAGGTTTTCTACTGGATTCTGCAAAGCCATGGGAGTGGTACAGTCGGATATGAATGCCTGGTTGTAAAACTTGGAGGAGCCATAGATGTTTTAAGCTCTTAAGGCTGACAGTTACAACTCAGTTTAGGGTTTGGAAAAAAAAAAAAATACGGAAGCATCTTTCCTGTTAGATGTAGTAAGGCTCCCTGAGGCAAAGGAGAGGTAGGTCTGAAGGCATTTAACAGTTTTATTCAAAGTACCTGGGTGACAAGGCAGTTCAGGTCAAGTTTGGGAAAATCAGATCCCAGAGGTAGTTTCCTGTGGTGAAAGTAAGGCTTACAGAGGTGTCTTTCCAGCTGCAAAGGCCCATGAGATCATTTGAGAGCAGGCATCTGAATGCCTTATTGTCCTGGTTTGAGGTAAACCAGAAAATCAGTTCTGGTTTACCTGTTTTACCTCAAACCAGGTCACTTATTCTTAATTTTGGGGTAGGAATAGCGTTGCTATGCTTTTGTAGGAGAGTATGAGAGAACAAGGACTGCAGGATCAGATTTACATTGTGTTCTTGCAAGGGCTCCTCAAAGATGAGTAAGACTGGTATGAAGTGAAGGTTTCATCCTGATGTCTTGGGTAGCTCTCCTGAACGTTAGGGTCAAGGCTTGTTTTCTGGTAGCCGTACAAGTAATTACCAAGCTGAAGTGAGGAGAATCTAATGTGATAGCTTAAACAACACTTTACCTTGCCTGTTTAAGGGCTTATGTTTGGTTACAGAGCAGAAAGCAGTGCTACACATTTCAAAGCTGACACAGGGCTGGTACCGATAGATGTGACTGCCTCATACTTAACTTCAAAGCAGCCATGAATTTCTGGGGTTGGTCAGGGCTAGTGTTAAGGTTTGGAAATCTGCAGAAGCAGGTTGTATGCAGGTTACTTCAGAATTTCAGCAGGTTATTTTATGAAGCCTGATGCAGTTAGCTTGGGGTTTGTAGTTACAGATTTAAAGAGCTTAATTTTTTGGGCAGCAGGTGGTGCTTGGTCTACATGAGCATTTTAGTAGCCGTTAGCCATTGAACGGCTTGCTGTGACATAGCATTCAGCAGTGCATGCTACATGTGGCCCATTTTTCACTGAGGGCTTTCAGCAGGACAAGTGATGCGATTATAGGCATTTGCCATGGAATTGTTGTTCGTGCAAATCACCAGGAGAACGAGGATTAGCCAGAGGATGGAGCATGTATGTGGCTGCATTTTTAGCAAATCATGATCAGGATGATTATGATCAGGAATATCAGAAATAAAGGGAGAGAGAACACTTCCCCCCGCTTCAGGTAGTCATGAAGCCAGCTGACACGTCCATGCCTGACTGTCTCTGAAAAGCAGGACGGGGAATCCCCATTCAGAAAGCACACACACACAGATCAGCAGGTGCTGGTGATTTCCAGGCTCCCGTGGACATCCATGGGGTGGAGGTGCCAAGGCATGTGTGGAGTATGGTCATCCAGCTCATCATGCCTGGCCACAGCACTCTGAGATGGAGTGGTTTCCTTTCCACGGCCATGAGCTCTGCTTTCACACATGAGCTATGGCAACGTTTTCAGAATTGCACAAGTGACTTGGGAGCCTACGTCCCGAAGGTGACATAATTATTGAGAAGGCCAAAGACGTGCTCCTGCAGCAGCCAGGGCAGCCCTGAGCGGAGCGGGCTTGGAAGCCATGGTATAATGGAGCTCCCCCTTCTCCCAGCTCTGCCAAGGAAGAGATGCTCAGCAGGGGCAAGCACAGCTACTGGCATTGGCACAAACAGCAGAGTGTGGCTGCAGCCAGACAAGACAGATTAGTATGCGAAAATCATGAAAAAATAGCTAGTGTTTTTACTGTCAAAATGTACCATGGAAATACAAGAGGTTGTGAGGGTGTCTTTGTTCTACCTGCAAGTGCCGCGTCTCTCCATTCCAGCTGAAGATTTTGATCTTGGCTCAACCAGCACAGCCAGCTCTGGGGAGCAGGACACTTCTTTGGCTTGTCTTGTGTAGCATGTAAAGGCACCTGTTGATAAATGTTAACGGTAAGGGACTGAGAATCTCACATTGCTTGGAAATCAAAAAAGCCATCAATCATTTTTCTTGCTCACTATATCCTGAAAAAACAAGGTGGTGGTGTCATAGATATGTAGTCCTTGACAGTTGTTGACAAGGCAAAAGCATGTACTTAGCTCCGCTGGAGCCGCTGGCAGGACCCGATGACAATGTCCCATCTCGCCTGACCCAGAGCCCCGAGGGGACATCCAGACATGTCAGCATGTGGCCAGAGGATGTGACTCTCGAGACCTGGGTGCAATCGAGTCCTCTAATACAAGAAAGGAGCTATGACACAGCTGTAATAATATAACACACTTACCAAAGAGGAAGATTTTCACTGAAACAGCATCCGTCAGTGGTTGCCGCGTGCTGCGCCCATCTCTGTTAGGTGAAGCACATCCCCACCCGTGCTGACAGCTGTCACTCTTGTAAACATCGCGGCGTATGACAGCTGCTGTGTAGTTGTGTGTGAGCTTGTGCATATGCAGTTAACAAATATGAACCCATTCAAAATGTTGAGAATTTTTAAATCTAAATTCCTATTTATGAAGTATTCCCTTATTAATTGGAAAAATATTTTGTTTTCTGAAAGTGCTAACATTACTTTGACACAACATAACGTATCTTGACACTTGGAAGAAGGCTTACAGGTTCCAGACATTGACACAGCTTTTCAAAAACTTTTAAAATTAAACTGTTTTCATTTAGGTGCCAACGAGTTTAAATGTTTGCTCTCGCAATTCCTGTAGAAATTTGGTATTTTTCTGGTATGTGATATTTTCAATGCTGACACTTGGTGGTGCTGCAGTTAATAGGTTCATATTTTTCTGCAGCTGTTTTTCTGCTGTGCCTGATTTGTTCCTCTCCTTCATTTGCAGATACTGCTTGGGCTGTCGAGGCCCCTGAGAAAAACGTTATTGACATTCCCGAGGAGCCATGATCCATCTTTCAGCAGTTCTTAAGTTAATAATAATAACTGGGATGATAATAATAACACCAACAGTAATAATAACAACAATAATAACAACAATAACAATAACAATAATAATATACAACCGCCTTTATGGTGCACATTTCCTTACAGAATGTGTAAGCATCGTTCTAGTGAAACAGTGCAAATAGAGGCCTGGTCCAGTAATTATCAGCGTAGATATTCCTCTGAAAGGGATCTTGAGAGGTCATAGAGTCCATCCTCTTCGTGCAGGGGCAAGGATAGCTGGATGTCTGCCCCACCTCTTCTTGAATACCAGTGTAGGCTTTATGGGAATAGCTCAAATGTTTTCATGTGTTTTTTCATACGCGTCTCCCACACGGGATCTTTGCCTAAGTAAGACGAGGCACGTGGGGTTTGGCCGTTCCAGTCTCACTGGCAAGAAATAGTCATATCTGCTAGTGGGCAGTGGAACAGAGATTCTTGCTTGTCCCAGCATTTCTGTGGGGTTCATCTGTAAGTTCACAGATGTTAGAGGAACCACAGAGGAGCTGTGTGGACATCCTGCTCCGCTGCTTTGCTCTTAGAGCCTCCAGATCGTCTTCCCAGCACCCCAGAAACTTGGCATGCCCACTGGCTTTTCCCCGCCGAGAGCCCTTGCAGATGCTCGCAGATGCTCCTAGCATGAGAGCAGGCATTGCAGGTGATCCTGCAGCGCTCAGCACCAAGGTTTTCCCCTTGCGAAGGAGGTGCATTCCTGCGTGGGAGGTGGGCAGTGCTGTGATGAGAAGCTGCCTCTCTGTTCCCGCTCTCACTGGCTCAGCTTTCCACCTTCGCACAGCAACAGCCCTCAGTTTCAGGCAGGAAATAACCTGTAGGGACAAATGATCTTAATTATTAGGACAAAGATTACTTGTTTAAGTGCAGACTCTTAGTATTAATACAAAAAATAATCAAGATATGTTATTGTAATTAAATCGAATCTGTTCTTTCCTCCCCAAAGATTTCCCTTTAAATCTAATTTATTATTTGGTTGGTTAATTAGTATTAAAGACCCAAAGAAGGGGTGGTTCACACATGATAAGCGTGGGCTAGAGCATGACTGCTGTTACGGGCTTCCCGGGAAGCGGTCAGGTTACAGGCTCCACAAAACAGCGCTCTAGCTGACAAAATGCGGTGACCATAGACACATCAAAGAAATAAGGTGATGAAGCACAACGAATGTGCTCCTGCCCAAACAACCGTGGCACTAAGCTGATGGGGAAAAACTGCCTTCCTGCGCAGGAAAATGTGTTCTTACTTGGTGGTATCATGCGGTGAAAGCCTCAAAACATATGGTAGGATCAATTTTGGTTTTGGACACATGTTTTAATGCTTTTTAACATGCGAGCTTCAGATTTCATTGGTCTTGGTAGATAAAAGTGAGCTTCTTGTCACATCCTGCTGCTTTGCAGAGGCTGATTTTATGTGTGTGGACTTTGGAGTTGGGACAGATGGAGGGAATTATGCGCTGGCAGGAAAATAAGAGATGCCCATCGTCAGATTGTGCATGGGAGAAATTAGAACATGTACCACTTACTTAAGGTCTTTAAATTTTTTTTTTAAAAAAGGAAAAAATAGGCTGGAAGTTCCCTTCATTATTTGAACAGAATATTACATTTTTTTCCAGAAGAAAAACATGTTTGTTTGGGTTTTTTTTTTGTTTATTTTTATTGTAGCTGTAATTCCCTCTTTCTGTTAATATCTGAAGATTGGGTATGTTTTCTAACAGCAGAATTTTTGTTTAACCTTTGCCTGTGAAATAAAGTTTGTTTTCCTTTGCAGCCTGAGGTCTGTCCTTTTTACTGAAGGATTGTATTACATGTGATTTTCCCCTGGAAATTAGAGAGCAACCCTGCCTCTTCTGGGAAGTGAGAGAGTAAAACCTAGTCTGTCTGACATATTGAAAATGTTTTGCTGAACTATTCTTCAGAATTGTGCTCCAGTTTATTTTAAATCAGCTTTAAAGTCAATGTCAAACATTGCTTGAACTCTCTTATTTCAGTCTGTAATATACCTAGTCAATTGTAAGTCATTAATTTACAGATGCACTTGCATATCCTGTTACTCCTGCTGAAACTCACTTACCGTACCATGGGAAAACTCCAGGAGGATTTTGCCACCATTCTCTACGAACCTGTTTCCAGAACTAATTCCAGTACCTTTGTCAGGAAGAAGTGGTTTTTTTGTGTTTTGGTTTTTTTTAATGTACTTTCTACTTTTATTCACAGAGAGATATGTACCTGTTAAGCACAGATGCATAATTATTCCTTTCTTCTTTTCATGAGTGTCCCATTTAGGCTTGTCAGAAGATTTGATTTAGACCCTCCCTGTTCTCAGGGTGGTTTTCGTCTCCCAGGGCTGGATGCAAGCTGGGCCTTGCAGAGGGAACCGAAGCCACAAATCTCATGAAGAAAAATGAGCAATAGTTCTTTGTACACCGTATACCCCGTGCATACCTATCTTATCCCAAAACAAGCAACTCAGCAGACAATAAAAGCGGATGTTGCCAGGATCTTGCTCAGCCAGAGCCCAGAGACGGCCAAGGTGCTTCTGCACCTTCCTGGTGCTGGTACTCGCTGGCGGGGCCTGTCTTGCTTGGGGATGCTCTGGAGAGAGCTTACACCTCTGCCTGGGTTTGGGTGCAGGCAGGTTATGTGTTTTGCATACATTAGTACTCGTAACAGCGAATTTGTAATTAAAAATATTTGGGAAGAAAGTAAAGATTGCATGGGTTTAGATTTGAAAAGGTAAAAAACATATTAAAAATAGAATCTTATAAGAAAAAATATTTTAGATAGCAAAAGAAAAGCGATTCATTCCCTTTTGAATGAGATCTGCATGGCAAAAGGTATGTTTCATCATGAATGAAGAAAAACTTGCCATAAGCCGCTGCTTAGTAAGAGTGTAAAATGTGTGCACTGAGGTTTAAGATGAAAAACAAGAGAGAGTCTGAGCTGGACCTCAAACCGAACCTCACTGTGAGATTATATACACAAATAGCTTCAGTAGTATTATGGTGCAAGTCTTTTTGTAGGATAACAAGAAAACTGGTGCGCGTACTCAGCTAATTCACAAAGCAGAAACCGACAGTGAAAGAACTAAACCTTCTTCCAGGACAGGTGATCTAATATATAGATGGTATATAGGAAGCAGTGGGAAGCGGATAATCCCACTCAGAGACAAAATGAACACTCCCTGAGGAAGCTTTGCCGTCTGGCAGATGATGGATATAGCGACATGATCCTCTCGGGAAGTGTAGCTGTATCCAAACACTCCTTCCCAGACCTCCTGCACGGCTGGGCACTGTGGCCCAAACCCAGCACCTACATCTCTCTCGGTTGTGTTCCACCCGCCGGAGCACAGCCTTTAGGATTCTGCTTCATTCGAAGCTTTTCACAAAAGATGTGAAAAAACAGTGTAGGAGACACTGTGTCCAGGTGGAGACGTAAGAAGTACCTCGTCTTGCCGGAGCAGCTCTGGCAGCTGCTGGCTGCGGCGGGAGCAGCCGCCGGGCCATCCCACGCTGACCTTCGCTGTGATTGCAGGTCTAGCCTCTTGCTCCTGCAAAAGGAATAGCTGTGGGATAGCAGGTCTTTTTTCCTTGCTGTTGTTGTTTATTGTTTTTTTAAAAGGTGTAAGGGTTTTTTTTAACGTAATTTCTGGCCTAGCCCCGTGATTCACACAAGCGGTGCTCAACAACCTCAGTGCATACCAGTGACAGAATTGGTTTTCATAAATTACTGCATATAAATACATATAAATACCTTTTTAAAATCTCCCGGTCCTCAAGACTTGACTCTTATTGCTTCATACAGAATACAATGCTTCTAACCACAGCTAGAAATAGAGTGATTGACTGAAGGATGTATGGCTCAGCTTACAATATTTGCCTCCTTCAGACTGTGGCGCGGTACCCCTGAGGCAGATGGGTGAATCTCCGCAGAGGATTAGTCTCTTAATTGCAGCACTGTATTTTTCACACTTAAACTTTTGTTTAAGGCCTTACGCTGTTGCCTTATCTCTGTACCTGCAACTTCCCAAAGCAGATGATTTTACAGCTTCAGCGACTGACAGCCCGTGAGACACAGAGCTTCTATCAAACAGCAAAAAAGACCCAGTGAGAGGAAGATTTCTGGAGGGCACAGAAACCTTCCCTGATATAATGAAATGCAAAAAGCATACATGATGAGCTGTCAAGGCAATGACAGAGGGACGTATTTGTGTATCTCCTTTTGCTTAATATTCCCAGGAAGAGCTGAGCTGTGATGTCGTGCGCAAGGAGGTCTGGGTGCCTGTGGACAGGCAGGTGCAGCTCATGCTAAGAACTCCCCAGCCTTTCAGAAAGGATAACAGTCATTAAAACGTAGTCTGGGTGCTGCTGATGAGCAGTCAGGATGTTTCAAGAGAAAGTTTTCCTTCTGGAAATTGTTTTTTTTTGATTATTTTTGTTTTTGATCTCATTTGCAGGTTGCTAAAGTGCACGAAGGAGTCGTGGCCAGATGCTTTCTCTGTGTCTCTGTGCTTTGTGCTCCGGCTGAACCTTGTAAACAAGCTATAACCCTCAAAGTAAATTTTGGCTTGCTTAACCTAAGCCTCATTTTCTTTTGTTTTGTTTTGGTTTGGTTTTTTTTCCCCCTTCAGCTGCTCAGGACTTGAGGCTTGTTGAAACAAAAATTTATACTTTTCCCCTGTTCCCATATTTCTTTCAATTTTTAGGGGAAAAAACATGCAATTGCTTTCTAGTTTAAAGTTAGTTTGTTTGTTTTTCAAACTGTAGATTGCAAAAACAATTCTGTAAATTACCCAAATCTTTTAGTGTGTGCACCTTTTCCTACAGTAAGGCACCACAATGATTCACGGCTTGGCACTTTCAGGCTGGTTCAGAGCCTGCTGCTCCGATGAAAGGGTACCTGATCCCTCACGTTTCCCTGGCTGCCTGCTGCCCACTGCGGTGTCCTGGTGAAATGTCACACTCCAGGGAGAAGACAGCCTGGAAACAGCTTCCTCTCCTGCAGGAGGTATGTGATTCTTCTGCTTTAAAACCATACACAGTGAGAGTAGATGCTACCTTAATGGTTTTTCACCTCTAAAAATTTAGTTTATTATAGCTTAAAAATAAAAGATTCAGCCCTGTACCTGTGCTGTGCTTGAAGCATATATAATATTTCTCCCAGGGCAAATGAGATAGCGGTGAGCCATGGCTGAGGGAACAGCATAGGAGAAGAAAATAAGTTATGATCAAACCATCCTAATGCACTTTTGGCAGCGAATGACAGCTGCCAGTGGGTTACGCTCAGGAACAGATGAGGCTGTGTTATGTCTGATGAGCAGCCACGTGGCATAGGGACACCCAGGCCATTTCATGTAGGGGATAAGCTGGGTCTCAGAAGCACTTTGTGCAGCACCTTGGGGTCACCTTCCAGGTGACCTGTTCATCAGGCCAACACCTGGGCCACCACAGGGGACTGTTGCTGGTGCTGGCCCATGGACCTCTCCTCGCTGCGGCTGCCCCGTTCTTCCCCCAGAGAGCATGGCCGGGGGGGTGGTTTAGCTTTCTCCTCCAAAAGAGATGTGTGCTTCTTGCCCAGGCGCTGGGCTGGCGAAGTTGCCAGATCCCTCGCAATGGCGGCGTGCTGCCAGGCACCAACGTGCGGCGATGCCGTCCCCTGCGCTCAATGGGAGGAAGAGGTGGTGTGCGGGGAACACCCAGTGCTGCTGGCGCGGAGGGGCCGAGGTGGCGTGCCACCCCCAGCACCTTCGCACGCGTTCTTTCATGCCACTCGGCTGTCGGGAGGCTGCTCTCAGAAACGCCCACCGAAGTGAATCGGCAGCCCGTGCTTTTGCTGATCCCCCTTGCGTGGCAAAAGCCGTGGTGGTGGGTGTTGGATGAATCACAGGTCCGGGACGGCTTTGGGGTGTATACGCTGTGTGCCTGCTCTCAGCTTCTCCGGCTGTTAACCCGTGACCTTACAGCCTGCCCTTTCCACTGCCTCATGCAGCTGTGGAAAAGAGAAGCCTGAGGACTGTGGTTTTCTGTCATCCAAAAATATACTTCTCATCATGCATCACTTGTGCCGCTATTGCTGCTGCCCATCCAGGCCCTTCTAGAGAAGCTCCACTTGCCCGGTCCCTGTTTGACATTCTTAGCCAGAGAGACTTGCTGGCAACAGGCAGTCTTGTGAGCAGTTTCTTATGGATTTGCTTGGATGCATTTGTGTCTGCTGAGCTGTAAGTTCCATTTAAAGCAATTTTCCGTGAACAGGATATTCAGAACATCCCTCTCTGGAGTGGCCTCCCCGGAAGGGGTGGGCTCTCACTCCAGTGCATCTCTCGTTGGGGTCATTAATAGGCCTCTCTCCTTTCCCAACTGTGTTCACGGGAAATGTGTGGGAACTTAATTTTTCCTCCCCCTCTTCTGAACGGGGCAGAAATAGGCCAGTGGCTCAAGAGAAGCTCGGGAAGGAGGGGAACAAGGTGATGGGGAGCACAGACACTGCTTTCCTTAGGAAACCAGCCCAGAAACAGGATGGATGTATATATAGAAAGAGGCTTACAGTTTTATCTCCTTTATGATAAGGCAGTGCCTTGGAAAGTAGCTGGGTACAGGGAAAGAAGCTTTTCAGGACGTTACGTTTCCTGCAGTGTTCAGGCGAGGACAATGCATTTCTTAGCTGGGTAAAAGGGCTATTTCAAAAGGCCTTTTCTCCCTCCAAAAGCCTCGCGGCCCCTCCTACGTTTCTGAGATTGCATCTGGAAGGAAACAAAAGATGCAAACATCAGATCCAGTGTGTTAACTGAAAAAGATATTTTCTCAGTCAAGCAGATGGCGAATAGAAACCTACCATAGAAACCAGCTTACGCAACTCTTTTCACAACCCGTGTGTTGCCTGGTAAATACAAACCGCCAGATAGAACAGCAAGATAGAGCTAGGCAAAACAGCTTGTGCTATTAAAATAGTGAAGTAAGGAGCATATAGTAATTTCCAATGAACTTGCGCAGGGTATGTAAAAATACAAAGTACTGATGTAATCCAAGTGTTGCTTCAAAATCCTACAGTTAGGGTTTCTGTTCATTTGTGTGGCTCACCAAAACCCTACAAATCAACAACAGCCATAGGAATAAACCCTCCGTGGAAGCACGAGTCAGGCAGAGGTAAAGGCGTGCGGGGGCTGCTGGAAGCTGCGCAGGCTGTGGCTCAGCCGGAGGCACCGGAGGTGAGAACAAGCCGGCCCAGCTCAGCTCCACTCTGTTCCTGGCTGGAGGGAAAACCTGTAGGAGAAAAGAAGAGGAGGCAAAGCTGTGAGGGAAGAAAAAGAAACAGATGCTGCAGAGAGCACTAGGCGAACGCCCGCTGGGCAGATGTGCGTGGTCGCTGTGAGCTGGGTGCTGCAGGGATCAATCCACAAAGGGGGTTCTGGAGCATGCTGTGACACCAGGTCCCAGGCGGACATCGGATGGCACAGAAACCCAGGGCCACCGCGCAGCCACCGTGGTTTGTCCTGACTTCTTCCAGCAGGACGGCCAGGACATAAGTGAGGACGAGGGCAGCTGAATGAGAAGAGGCAGCTGAGACATTGCTACATCTTGTATGTTATAACACCTTACAAGTTAATTATGTGGATTAAATGTTTACTGCGAAGACCTGACTTGTAAGACAGGACTCATCGTTTGATGGCAGACAAGTTCAGCCAGGATATTCGGTGTGGTACCTTAGCCACCGTCTATCTATTCAGGCTTCAAACTGTGGGTATTTCAGAGGGTAAATGCTGTTCCAAACAACTCATTTTAGCTCACCCGGATCAGCATTCTCAGTCATTATGGATAGGAAAACATACAAAGTTTGAATTTTGCTGAAGTGTTTAGAGGGTATTTTCTTTTGCTAGGATAGCAGGATCCAGTCTGGCAAAGACTGGCATTTAAGCTTTTTTGTACTGTGAACAAAGCTGCTGATCTTACTGCCGGTTTCCTAACTCTCACTTTTTTCCCGAGATTTAAAAACTTTTATTTAAAACAGTCACTTGAGTCTCTCACATGGGTTGCATATACTGACAGCACCTCTCCCGTGCCCACATCTTGCCTTATAGAATCGTATTTTTGATTGACTTTCGTACAGCAGAAGCTCCCGGAGGAACTCGTTGAACCATATGGGTCCTATCTTTTGACATAACAATTATTGCCTGATAATAACACAATAGCAATAGCAGCATGTTTGGGAATCAACAGTGAAATACTAATGAATGTTAATGCATTGTTTTAATTTACTACATTTGCTTTGTTGATGTACTTATTAACCTTCTGGTCTGTGGTTAATAAGACATTCTATTTTAAGGTATTATTATCTGGGGGAAGAAGAGAAAAACAACACTGATGAAGTTAGACATTTCGTTCTTTGTTTCATTCACATTTTGCTTGGTAACTGACAGCAGATTTTAACCAATAAGCCCATAGACTGGAGGGACATTGATGTTATTTTAACAACACAGTGGCAGAGGGATACTTTAAAAAGAGAATGCACAGCTTATTTTAGCTGTACAAAAGGACATTATGGCCAGGAAATGCCATGCATTACAGAAGGCAGCCCGAGGGGCTATACTGGTCACACAAGCTCCACCAGAGGCTATACTGGTCACACAAGCTCCACACTGCGCTGAGCACCTGCCCAGCAACGCTGGTGGCCACAATGGCCTGACTGCAGGAAGAAAGCCAATGCCAAGTGGAGCACAGGGTTGTTTTGTGGGATGGCTTCCCGTGGGGGAAGGTTTCTTACTCCCTGCTTTAAATTACTCCCTCCCTATTCTGCCCTTCCATTGTCACGCTTTCTGGCTTCTATGGCCACACTGACGTGTGCTCAGCTTGGTTCAAGCCGTTTAACTGCGGCTTGTCATGGGATTTGGGGGTGTTGGGGAGAGGACAGAGGGATTTCATTGGGAAAAGGAATACCCTTAAGTGCCCCTCTTCTCATCCCCCTTTTTAGAAATCTTTTCCACTCTGGATCAGATTTATGGATGTATTTAAGGGATATATTTAAGAGTACAGCTTTCACTGACAAGTAGTGAGATTCATGTCTCTAAAACCTTCTGGCCTATTTGAAAGTTTCCCTCTTAGTGACTTTTATTGCCATGGTACAGAAAGCGGCATCCTTCATCTGCATCAGCAGGGAAAAATGCCCTCAAAAACTGAAAAGATGGAGCCTGGAAGTGTAATTTTCCAAGCTCAGACAGCATGTGTCTGCTGGAGCCCCTACTCCACCCTAACAACCTCGATCAACCCCACCTGTGACCCCTCACACCCTGCCGGGGGTGGGGGTGGGGGCTATTTCAGCACAGTCAGGGGCTATTGCTTCTCTCCCTGGTGATGCTGCAGCGTGCTGCTCTCTGGCAAACCCAATGGCTTTCTGCTTTTTTGCACTGCCCAAGACCTTCCCTGGGAGAAAAGTTGTACCTCTCCAATGCTTTGGAAAGAAAATGTAAGGCAGAGAGCAGTTTTACAGTTTGGTTTCCTAAATTAATCCCCTTTCTTTATGGGTATGAAACTTGCACTTCAGGTCTTTAATTGTATGCTTACGCTGGGTTTTTTTGGAAGAGCCTAAAGCACACTTGAATTGTATTATAATTTGGGTGTCTAATACCCTTGACTTAATTTAGAGACCTCTCTTCTAAGCCTTTTCTGTAATTCCATCAACAAGATGCTTAACAATAGCATTTGGTGATTGTTTTTCAGGTGTAAGTAGTCTCTGTTCCCAGAAGAACTTTATGTTTTTATTTGCTATTAAGGTTTCTTTTAAAAAGTTTTCCTTTTAAAGAAAGGAAAGATTCCTTGCATGTAGGGTGAGGGACTGGGATTCTCTGTCACTGTTTATGAAAGCATGCATGCATACAAAGCAGAACCTGCTGCTTCCAGCAGCTTCCTCTTGTACTAGAGCAGCTGAAGGAAGGGGAAGAAAATAAGCAACAAAGGTGGGAGGGCATTTCAGTTCATTTAATTTCTAATCCATTTCATCTGTATTTTCAGAAACTGAATATTCTCTTGTCTGAACTGGGGAAAAAGATATTGCCGATGAGTCAGGTCACTCTGAAAGAAGGTGTTTCCCCTTTCCTGGGGCCTGTATTTGGGTGTTCCTCTTTAGTGACTGTGACTGCACACCCCTACTCAAGCAGCTCTCTGGACAGGGTCTGTGTCCCTGTCTTAAGGTTGGGAACAGGAACGTGCATTCATACATGGGCTAAATAAGTGTGCCTTGGAAATACTAGAGCTCACCAGTCTTTTAGTGACTGGATGCGTACTAAGGCTGTTATTTCTCTTACTTCCTTCTGTTCACAAATGCCAGCAAGACATTGAACAGGCTAAAACAGAAACCCTTTATTCAGTACACTTAATTCATTACACCGGACTCTCCTTTCATATTATCCCTTCTCACCCCTCTTCCCTCGGAGGCAGCTATTTATTATATACCCTGCTGGTGCAATTAATGAGAAAAACAAGGTCTGCTTGTGCTAAGGCAGAAACCCCACAACCTTCCAGCAGCCTCAGCGGGAAGGAAAGATATCTGTGTGCTTCGTCTCTTGGAACAGTGATAGCTGCAGCCTGAAAGTGTTGGCATTTGGTCTGTGCTCAGGAAGTCCAGCTCTAATCTACAAAGGTTGCCTACAAAAAGCAGTTGTACTGTCAAGTTACCATTCTTACTACAAACACAACCACTCTCCAAAAAACTTCAGACCTAACACGTAATAGAACACAACTCTAAAATATTTAAGAATTTATTTTGCCCTATAAATTAATTCCTCTAAAAGCAAACGTACAAATATAATATTTGTTTTGAAGTTTGTTTTTTTTTTACTTTGAGCCTCTTAGGTATGTGTATTATACAACTACCACCTGACTTTTTTTTCAGAGGTATGCACACAGTATGTTGCTTTTTCTTCAAAACCTTTGATTTCTTGGAAGCTGTATTGATCTGTGGTAGAAAAACATGTACAATTCAGTATGGTTTTCTTGTAATTCCTTATTCTGACCGAGATTCCAGTGTCTGTCTGCTACAAAGCAAGCTTGGTACAGCACATCGAGGACAGGCTGATACGGTGTTCTTTTATCACTGTTCAAAGTATCCTCCAGGTTTTTGAAGATCTGACCTGAATCAAACAATTGCAGTGCAGTGGTATTATTGATTTGCTCTATGATAGGCCAGGTTGAGTGGGGAAACATTTTAAGGATCATTTCAAAGAAACCAAAACGTACTCTCTTGAAATTATATTCTATAGGAAGGATGCCGAAGACATGGCAATGCTGGCTACTGTGAACCTGAAATTCAAGTGAAATCTCATAAGGCATGGAGTGACATGAATAAGAACCAAAAGGCGCTTGTGCAAATCCCTGTGGCTTGAAAGGCTAAAGCTAACACATGAGAAACTTGACAAATGAGTGGATAGTGGGCTGTTTATGAAGTGGGAAGGAAGGGGAAAGAACTGACTTGGTCCTGTCTTTAAGATAAGACTAGATTACATATTTCACATCAAACTCTTTCTCTTAACAGTGCTCAAAAAAAGAGACAAATGTATCAGTAGACCTCAGATAATGCCTGAAATGTAGCCTCGTGTCTATTTTTTTTTGAGCTCTTAGTTTCTGTTGTCATCAGGACTGAAAGGCACAGGTTTCTTAACTGCTTTTTTTTTTGTGCACAGACTTACTTGTTTTCTGTTTAAATGTTTGATAAAGATATGTTAGTCCGAGTTCATTCTTGGATAACTTTGAATACAATGAAGTTGATGTGTGGATTTCAGGTTCACCCCACTGCATGGGAAAGGTGGCTTTGCTAAGATCAAACCTTTTTTTACATCGTCTTTGAAGTCCGAAAGAAAGTTAGTGGTCCTGGAGACCGAGACGGCGGTCTGCTTTCCAGCAGCTCCTCTGCATGTTCATGTTGCTCAGTAGTTTGACTCCCCACACTTTTTCTCCCTGTGAGAAAGCGGTGTACGAAAGGATTGGTAACTTGCTTGATCCTGCTGTGTAATAGTGCACAACCCACCGAAGTCTTTCTTACTTTTCTCACTTGGAAGAAAAAGTTTCCCTGATCTGAGCGTAGTTTTAAGTACAAGACAACAGATGTTTGTGAAATACCAGCTAAAGGGTTTACAGCTCCACTAACTGGAATGGATTTGTGCAGATTTAAACTTCCAATAATATTGGTTTGGTGATCATATTGAGCTTGGGAGGTAACCAAGTGTTACAAACCACTATAACTAACATGTTGTATTGTAGGCTGGAGTCATTAGAAGGCAAAAAAAAAGTCTAGTCAAAATAACTTCAGGAGTGTTACTACCAAACAGACTGATAAGGCTCTCTTCCATCAGAGAAGGATGTGACAGCGTACAGAAGTATTTTGTCATTCACATGTAGAAAAAGAAAAATGTGTTGTTTCAGTCCTGTGACAACTCTTCATCATTGCTATATATTAAGAATGAATGTCATCCTTTTCACAGCTTTCTCCGGAACAGCCACATAAACTGGGTGTGTTTATAGCCTCTTGAAGAATACAGGCACTGGTATTTAAAGTGCAGGTGGTGATTCATGGAAAACTGATAAACATTAATTTCAAAAACAATGGTACTAAGCGCTTGCATTGTGCTCCCTGTAGCTGCCATTTCTTGTATCTTACCATTTAGTCACACATCCTGAAACACCCAGAGATCTTCCCTGAGGTACGGATCTATTTGTGTCATGAATATCACTATTCTTTTTAGACGCCTTGTTTTCTTAACATTGTACTTGATAAGCCTGTGAAAGAATACTTCTGTTTCCAAAAGATGAATTTGTGACTGTCTCCACTGAGATGCTAGTAGACCAGCACCATAACAAAAATTGCTGCTATCATAAGTGACACCTGCTTTGGCAGTTTTACAGAGCTGTAGGAATTTATTAAGAATGGAAATAATTTTTAACCGTAGACTGGTTCTTCAGTATTACAGCTTAGGGTTTTTTGGTTGGTTTTTTTTTTTTTTTTTCTTTCTGCCTGTGCCATGTGTGTCCTGAGTAAACATAAGATGCCAGAATGGGCAAACCAGAGTCTTTCCTAAGAATTTAACACTTTGAAAAGCAGGCTTATTTTCATTTGAACTCATTTCCTGAAACATTATATAACTTTCTTTGTTGAGCAAAGATAAGGGGCTGAACACAGTTGGTACTGATCTCGCCTCTAAACTGAAAACAATGGGGAGTTGGGCTCTACAGTAGAAATGGGGGAAGTTAGAAACTGTAATTCTTCAATTCAATCATAATTTCATCCTCTGAGTTTCCAAAGAGTTGTCACTAGTGTACTCCTTCGAATAAGTGATTGTAGGTGGGGAAACTGAGATTTAGAAAAGGGTATGGGAGGATTTTTTTGTTGCAGTTTCAAAAAATGAAAAGAATTGGCAAGGGTTTGGTGATCCGATTCATGTGGGACTAGAAACCACCTTTGTGTGCACCCTGCCCAGGAAGCTGGGTCCCCGGGCAATGGATGAAAGAATCCATGAGGGAGTACATGCAGAGTGAGGGAATGGGCCTTTGGGTACCTTTTTGTAGCACATCCTCCCCGGTGGTACAAGGTCTCCTTTCTGAATCTGGAAGAAGAGGTTTTGGGCTCTGGATTTCCCCATGTAGTGAGTGAGCGCTCTCACTGATGAACAAGGAGCTGCAAAGGCCCTTCCTTGTCCTCTCCTCTGTGGTTAATGCATAAAGTCTCTTTTGTGCCCAAACGGTCTATTCCCGGTGCTCGGTGCTCTTGGCTTCATGACACAATGCCTGTAAACAAAAGGTATACTATGGCCTAGGATATGTGGGTTGTTTTTTTTTTTTTGTTTACTGAATGTAGTTAATGTTTCTCTTGGGTCAGCCCCAAGAAATTATTTTTCCAGGACAATTTTAACCTGTTCCCTGTTCAAAATAGGTTATAGGTAGCTAGTATAATTGTATCTAGACCAGGTACCTTGAAGTGTCATTGATCATTGGTATGGTTATACCAGTTAAGGATATGGTTTCTCCCCACCAGATATACCAAACCAGAGTAGCTTTCTGATAAAACATTTAAGGATAGATTAGCCAGAAGATGCCAGTGAGATTTTTTTAATAGGGAAGCTTAGCAGCATTTATTGGCCTTGGAACTTAATTTGCCTCCACAATGCCAGTTGTTGGAGATAGTTGTGCATAAGTCCTAGGTTGTGCTGCATTTGCATGAGAGGAGACTGGGTGGTGGCTCTTTCGCCAGTGCACAGTTGGAGTTGAGAAAGCTGAATGTTCAGAATGAGTTCTGAGTTCAGAATGAGCTTCTGAGCCTCTCTACAAAACCTGCGGCTCGATTTCAGTGTGGTGCTATGATCCCAGTAAAGAGGAGCTGATGGGTCATCTGTCTGCTGAAGCAGGAGACTGGTTCACACCACTGGACTCAGTCAGGATTTAATGAGTAACTTCACAAATGTTAATGAGTATAGAAATGTAGTTGTCTTCTGGGTACTGCTGTGGACTGCGTTTGGCTGTTTGTTGTAATCGTGAATATGCCTATAGAGGGTTAACACAGTTCTAGCAGTGAGCTGTGCCTGTTAATTGCAACCCCTTGTCCTCCTGAGTCCGTGCTGCTTCCTGAACTTGGATCGGAAATGACAATGAGGTAATTGTTTAAGTGAAAGCTAATTACATTATTATTGTATGTTCACTGGTCAATAATACGTACAGCTTGTCATAAATAATAGCGTTGGAAAGGAACGCCTACATCAATTCAGTTCACCCTCAACATCAAACAACCTACTTTCCATTTTTGCTGTGTGTGCGTACAAAGCAGTAAGCTCGTTCCTTCAGCTCTGTCATCTCCCTCTGTGTCAATGTTTACAGAGAGGGAAATGTAGAGGGGCAGCAAGACCTGCTCAAATACACGCAAGTTGGTTTGGAAGGAGGAGCAAGAATCCTGCTGCGCTTCAATGTGAACTGTGAAAGGAGTTATTTTTGTCACAAAGGGCTTGCATAAAAATATATTTGTAAACATCTCTATTGTTTGTGAACAATAGAATGCAGCAAATAATGGAGGGAAAATTATGAACGAATGGGTGTAGGTCTTATTTCTGCTCAAATTTTGTTCTCTTTTGAGATATGAAACTTGCATATCGCAGCAGAAGAATGTTTTTTTGTTAGGACTTACCTTCCCACAGCAAATTAAGAATCTGTGCCAGATCCTATCAGTGACAATTACTATAGCTTTAATGGCACCAGTAGCTTATGGACTCTGGCCACAAAGGAGGACTTCCAATGTCTTGGTGCAAAGATATGAGAACTTTAAGGGTGCCAGTTACACATCAGTAGTATGCAATGATTTTAAGTGTTTCTCATTGGCACTGGGGAAGTCTTTTGACACAGATGCTTTGGCAACTTGGAAGAGATCCCAGTTAGTATGACAATCTTGTGAAATTTCTGAAGCATATGAGGTAAACGCCACCTTTAGGCAATGCTAGCCACAGTCTGAAAAATCACTTTGGGTATGTAAAAGTATAAATTAAGGTATTTTCCATACTGCTTTTATATTTTCCTGCGGGGAAAGGGAAAAAGAGCTGGGAAAAATACATATCTGGCTTTTTTAATGTATCTCCTCTACCCATCCATGGATTGCCTTCCCCCTGTGCTGAAGGGGTCCCAAGGGCCAGGCTGAGAGCGCATAGCTGTTCTGGGATAAGGTAAACTTCATCTCCTACAAAAGCAACTCTTTCTCTGCCTGCAGTGTAGGGAACTCTCCTCATCTTTTCCAAGCACTATTTAAGTACTTCACATTAGAGATATATTGGGTAAAATGTACAATACTACGCCTACAGGGGTTGGTGCGAGGTAGGTTTCCCAAGGGGTAACTGAGAAGACTTGAAGACTTTCAGTTTTGGGGTATGCTCAGTAGTTGAGTGCAAGTACTCAGTAGGAACCTTGGTCTCAAAAGCCTACAGTCACTGAGGTGGCCCTGGGGCTCTGAGGACCAAAATCTTTTCTTAGGCAGAAGTATGAGAATCTCAAACCCACAAGAAGAGTGACCTTGTTTTTTTGCTGGTGTCACTTACTAGCTCATCCTTGCATTCATTGTCATTAGGGAAATTTACTTCTGGGACAACCTCCGGTTTTGGTGTTTTTTCCCCTCCACTGGAATTTTTCCTTTTCTAATTCTCATTCTTTTCCCTATTCTTAAGTAGTCTTTCATTTTATTTTTTTTTCATCCTTTTCCCCACTCTCTGTATCAAAAACTAACATTAGAATCATCGTTGTTAGGCTTTAACAGCCCAATTAGATTAACAGCATGTCATTGTTTTCAGATTAAATCCTGATTTATATGATGATGATGTGTTGAACCATATACTAGTTCCCGGTGGGTTATTTTCATAAATAGATGCGCCAGTATCTTGCTGAGTTTCTGTTTTTGTCCTGTTTGTATAATGAAAGGTTAGGCTCCAAATAAGTCTTTTGGAGTTAGGTGGAACTATTGAAGTAGGACAGATACCCGATATCACTGCCCTACATTTACAGGTGCCTGTGTGAAATCAGATACACTGGGTCTCGAGCAGACTTTTGCAACTTGCATCAAGTATGAGGAAAGCAGGGCTGGATGTAGCAGGCCAAACTGGAAAGAGCCTGTTAGTTGTGGGAAGTACTGTTACATTTCTTTTGGTAACTCTTGTGTTGCTTTCACATCCTATTTCAGTCTATGAATAGTGTCTGAATGAATCTGAAAGCTGTTTGTATGCAGAGCCCACAAGGTTCCCATACTCTGTCTTCCTCAGTCAAACCGTAAAGGTCATACCTCCTGCTGGTGGACATTGCTGGTTCCAGCAAAGATAAACTGTTGCTCTCCTTCACTCTGGCTGTTTACTAATCTCTCTTCCATTTCCAGTGGGAGTATTTCCCAGGAACATATAGAGAAATTATTGCTAGGAAGTGGCAGAATTGTGGTATTGTTACCTGCCTGAAAGAAGCCCGAGTTGATGGGTCTTCCGTAGAACACAATTTTGATTTCTGTCTTCAGATATAAGTTATACTGAAAATGTTAATCAACTTGCATAATTTTCAGAGAGTTTATTGTGGTGAGTCTAATACACACCTCCTGGTAAGATGTTTAACACTATCAAGCATTCCTTTAAATTTCAATTCACTGTAAGCTGGTGAAAGAAAAGAATATTTTCACTGGAACCTGGCTATGGGCTTAGATGTGGAAATGACCATTTCCAAATGGATGCCATAGCCGAACGGCTATGAGGATCTCAGGGGATTATCTTACATGTTGTTTGCTGCCCTGTATCGGTTTCCTGTGGGGAATGATTTGATGTCTTTTAGGCAACTAAATTGGTAAGGGACTTCAGAAGAACAAGATTTCTGCCTGCAATAATTTTTTGGAAGTGATTGCAGCCTCAGACCTGTAATAGCAGATCCTGCTCTGTTTGTTTATCCTCGAGGGGTTCATCTAGACCAGCCTGACATACCTGCTCATGTTATGAGAGGATACAAAGGTGGTGCAATGTTCACATCGCTCTCACAATACTGGCAGTAAGGAAAGCAGGTGGATTTTGAATGCGTGTGGGAGAGGTTCATGCTAGGAAAATTGTCCTCCTGGATAAGAAACAAGTTAGCAAGCTAAAAACTTGTCTGCCTGGGAAAACTAGTTGGACAATGCACGTGTTTTAATGTTGCTTAAGTAATTCCCATAAGAAGTTAATTTTGATTAGTCCAAATATAAGCGGCCTCTCTTTGGTTTGGAAGTGAATTCAGCTAAAATAACTTACATTCTAAGTGAATTTGACTGCGCAGTCAGTGAAGCGGTTTAATGGAGCCATTTCTAACGAGCTAAAGGTGTGAACTGCTATTGCTTCTATCCTCCATGGAAGAATGTTGCACATAGACTTCCGCTATTAAGTACAAAGAGAATGAAAAGCATTGGAAGCTTTCTGCATGCCATCAGTATGTCTGACCCTTATCCCTCCTGTAGCCTTGATTTCACCTGATGTGAAAGCCAATGGCTTCGTCTCCACTCCTCTATAGAAGAGCTAGAGTTTAACATTCTTTTTTTTTTCTCCTTATGGTGAGACATGTCCTTTTGTCAATGAAAACAAAGCCTAAAAGTGTTGCAAATATACTTTTGTCTGGTTGTCCCCACGTATGCTTTACCTTGAATAAGCAGTGAGTGCTACCTTACTGAGTAAGGCTATGCTGGTTTTTTTTATGGGATCAGCATTAGCGGATTTCTTTTCTGAGGTATAGTTTAATGATGGTGCTATGTACATAGTGATATAAGGAAGGGATCAGACAACTAATCACTTGATAGCTGACCCACATAGCTGATTATGTGCATGCTCTCACTACATCTCAGTCACAAATCAGTGAGGTCGGAACACGAATGAAAGAGGGAAGTGACATCTTTCTTGCTTTGTGACTAAAGCAGACTAAGAAACATGTACCTGAATTTTTAGCATCTGATGCATGGTAAATTGTGGGAGTTGTTTATGTGCAGAGCTGAGCAAAATGTTTTTTTTTGTTTTTTTTTGCTTAGATTGCCCGGTCAGACTTGGGGTGGGGAGGAGGACATCTCTGGTTAACTGAAACATTTCACTTTGGTTTTTAAAGTGTGTAGCTATGTAAAAAAAGTTGCCAAATTTAAAGATAAAAACATTTAGAATTGAAAAAGTAGTAAAAAGTGCTCCATAGTGCTATGTTTTTTTTGGTAATTTATTTTTAAAGAAACTATTTGAAAGAGATGTGCAGGGAGAAGAGTACTGAGGCTCTTTTCCACTCTGAAAGTCAGGTTAAAAATTAAGGTTAAAATCTTTGCTAAGTTTTAGCACATCAGGATTTCCCTTTCTCAACACTCATTCAAGCAAACTTAAAAAAATTCTGTTACAACTGATATTTTAATTGCTCTTTCATGTGCTTTGGCATGTTTCAAGTTTCTTTGCTTTATCATGCAAAATCCCTATTAAAGCATATTAAAACCAATTTCCTTGAAATAATTTCTTTAACAATAGTTACACTCTGAAAGGAAGTGTAGCAACTAATTGTACTTTTTACAGATAACTTTTTCTGTTTTCTTTATGCTGTCATACTTATGCTTTAAGACTTTTTAGTGAGTTTAGGGCTTAATCTAGAAATGGCTTAATTTGCCATACTGTGGGAAGAAGGGATAGCGAGAAGTCCTGGAGTGAGAAAATAATTAAAATGCTAATGAATCTGGCCCAAGCAAAGGTGTTTACCAAACAGACATGAAGGGAAGGAGTGTAGTTTGGAATTGCAATATGAGATCAAAAGATGTCTGAAATATGATTGCAAAAGGAAATTAAAATATATATATTAAAGCATAATTAATTTAATTAAAGGTTTTGTAAAACAGATACAGAAGTAGGCACAGAAGTGGATGATGCAGATGAATGTTTGAGATGAGCAGCTGATGTAATGTTTAAACATGTTAATAAAAATATGGGAGCTTTTCTCTGCCAAGAATGAGGGGATTTTTTTCTCTATAAATACAAAGTGCTGATCTGTGGAGACAGAGGAGGACGAGGCAGAGACACACATGGATTCTTGAGAGGTGCATTTGCCAGACTTTCCCTTGTTACTGGCGTGTCTCAACTGAGATGGGACAAACTCTTGTTTATCAAAAGACACTTCTGTCTGGATATCCTAGCACGAAGCTCCTTAATATTTGAGCACCTAAAGAGACCGGCCTGGCTTTGCAAGGGGGAAATGGACCAGGGAAACCAGAGGAGGAGGAGGTTGCCTTGCTGATGTCAGGACTGGAATTGGTGCTATTTAAGGTCAGCTCGCCTGGCTATGGGAAGCAGACAGTGACCCAGCAGGTGACGACACCTTCCTTGGTCATTACTGAAAAGGTGACCGATTGCTCTAGAGGTGGTTGGATCCAAAGTCATAAATAGCGGTACCTTCTGTGTGTAAAATAGAGACAGTCAGGGGCTGTGAATACATGCTGCCTGAATCCTCAGGGCTTAAGCGGGTATTTTGTGGCTCAGTCGCTTTAGTGCAACTGTGCCCCAGGATGGGGAGGTTCTGCTTGTGCTGTGCAGTGAGTCCAGTACAGGAAAATCTTTGGTCATTCTCTCGTTGTTTTCATCTTGGCGGCTATTTTCAGACCCAAACCGATGTGTGTAGATTGTTTTACCCTCAAAGCAAGAGGAGGCAGTTTTGCCAAAATCAACAGCAGGTTTCAAAGCCTTCCAGGTTCCCTAGAACACAAAGGCTGACTCAGAGCTGTGACTCACCATCAGGAAGCAGCAAGCCAGGGACCTCCTTATCTGCCTTTATATCTGGGGTGTGGGAACCAATGGTGGGGTGGGGTGGGGCAGGGTGCATGTCAGTGGAAGAGTAGAGGAAAGGTTAAATATTATGACAGTTTCCACTTCTTTGGGAAAGGACTGGAAAACAGTCATCCTTTCTTATGTCCTTCCTTACTGGGAACTGGAATTGTTTTAATAGGAGAAGCATGTGAGCACTGTAGACCCATTGACAGTTGTACAGTAAATCAGTCTCTGCATGGATTATTCATGTGCAAAGCAGTAGATTAATCTTTAAAGTTTTACAAGTGATGAGAGTAACTCCAGGCATGCAGGGAACTGTCATTGCTGACTTCCTAACGACTCTGGGCTCTGTCAGTCCGCTCTGCCTGGCTCTATTTGCTGTCACTCCATCTTCCTCCCCGCGTGCAGCCATGACAGCACAGCAGGTGACGTGCGGGTGAGATTGTGCAGGGCTTCTGCGCTCCACTTCCAAAAGGCAAATTTTGCACCTGGATAGCAAACCAAGAACTTTCACTGGGGCTTTCTTAAAAGCAAAAAGGTGTTCCAGGGCCTGGGATATTACCAGTGAATAATGAGGCACAGCATCTCTCTTGGCAAAAGGTGCTGAAAGATGCAGAGAACTTCCTGCCTTTAGGCCCATCTGCACTATGTGCTCTCTTCAATCCTTCCCTGCTCCGGGAGTAAATAGTTACTTTAAGCTTCAGAAGATGCTTAATGGTCTTTCCTTTCACATCTAATGCTAGACATTATATTTCTTTGCTATCATTGTTATTGGGTTCGTGACAAACTGTCCGGTGACTGGTCAGACCTCTGCCCAGCAGCAGATGTTCTTGCATTGCTCTTTAGTGGGCTGTGCATCTCTTCCCCCCTGGCTCTACAAATTTTCCTGACCTCATTGTTTATGGCCCAGGATGAACAACCCTAACTTTCTCAGCATGCCCTGGATTAGCTATGAGAGCTCAAAGTTTTCGGTATGGTCTGGTTTGTGTTTCTCTTGCTGGGAGCTTCCCACGCACCTGCCTCTTCTCAGATCCTTTTGCTGATCAGGTCATGCCTCAGACCTGTTGCTAGTCTCTGTGCAGGCTGGGCTTTCCCTTTCTTACTTTCTCTGTCTCATGTAGAAGCATGTGTCTGGGGTAAGTGAGGGTGGTGATTAACAAACAAAACAAAACAAAAACCCACCAAAAAAACAACAAAGCAACCTTTCTTCCTTTGGCTGGGACCCAAGAAGACAGATGTTCCTGGGAAATGGCTGCTGGAGGGCAATCCAGAGGAGTAACTGCAGCCTGTGCAGACACACCCAAACCAGCTCAAAACTAATTTGCCTGAGTAGCAATCGAGCCCTGGCCCTGTATGTTTGGTTCAGGCTGCCACACATACTCTGCTGCTGGGGTTGGGGTCAGCTCTCCTGAAATGGCCCCTGGTGTGTTCCCCAGCCAGGCTGTGATCGAGATGGGCCCTTGGGCACCCTCTGGGGCACCTGCTCCCTTGGATCCCCTGCCAAGAGGGCTGGCTGATCCTGCAGGTGAAAATGGAAGGGAAAAATAGGAGAGGAAATACCTTCTTTTTATACAGGGCTCAGTTCAGCACTGTGTGGTGCTTCGTGCAGTTATTTACACTGGGACAGGCAGCAAAGGATTTACTGCTGTTGTGTTAGTAGGGCTTCACCACATTTGAGTGGTGCAAATGGCTTCATGGGTGAGAGGGAATGGTGACTTGGCTCACAGCGAAGTAGATTTAAAAGGTATCACCTGTGCTTTTCCTCAAAGATCAGATTTGGTTTGACAACAGTAGTAGAGTACCTGCTCATCTCCATTTAATGTACATAAGCATACATGGGAATTTAAAATTTACGTATACATAAGTGCCTGAAATCCCATCTCTATAGCAATGTTTGTGGAATAAAAGTACATGCTTTCTAGCATAAACTTAATTTTGTGATCTGTAAAGCATCCCAGGTGAGGTACCCCGTCACACCCTGTCCCAAAGTGTCAGCAATCCCAACCCTTTGATTGACTCCATTATGCCTGCAGCAAAAAATAATGTACAATCCTCTGTCTTTTTCCCCTCTTTGAAATCAAAGTTTTACCAAAAAGATACAATGTTCATAGTCCTTTGGGAGCAAGAAGAAATGAGTTTTAAGAAAATTAGTAACTTCCTACATTTTTTGCTGCTCTTCCAGGCATTTCTCTCTTCAAGTCCTATTTCTTCCTCTTCTTGATCCTTTGTTGAAGGTTGTAATCCTGTGTTTATATCTCTGTCTGTTGCCATAGAAATAACTGATGTTGCTAACTAAGCTTGAAACTTCCTTGAGGGATAAAGGAAAGGGCTATTCCTTGTAATTGTTTTGTGTGTGTGAAAATAACAAGCCTCCAGATGGATTTCTCTTCAAAGGTCATGAATTTTAACTTCTCTAACCATAATATGAAAGAAATCGAGGTTCCTTTCAGTGGCATTACTCTTAGCTTTCTCCAAACAGCAGGTCTAACAGCGTGCTTCTGCATCCTGCCTCCCCAGCCTGCCTCAGCTCTGCCTCAAAGGGACCAAGGGATGGGTCAAGCTTTTCTGCTCAACAAAGCTTTGCGTTCGCTATTGATACTGCAAACACTTGTCTGTTAGCAATCCGCCTAAAAACATCAATACTCCTTTCAGAAGGAGTTATACGGTCAGTGCAATGTCAATAACTCTTATTGCTGACCCAGGATTTGAAAAAGGGGCCTGCCAGTGAACATGAGCTGTGGCGGTCCTGTCTCTTGAGCCCTCGTGCTTCTTTTCTCCTCAAAGTCCTTGCTTCTGTATACTGCTGTGCCACTGTCTTGCCCACACCTTTTAAAGTCAAAATCTAAAGCTAATGCCTTTATTTTTGCCTTTATGCTCCGTTTGAGATGTATTACTGCAAATGACTTCATAATTTAGATTAAAAACCAGCTACAGGAGGGAAACCAGTGGGACTTTGTCCTGGTTTGAGCTAAAACTGGACCAGTTTTGTTCAGTAACTTTGCTTCTTAGCTGGGCCTCTTCTAACTACTGAAATTAACAGGATATTGTGCAGGCAATGTTCACTCTCTCAGAGTGATAAGACCTATGTTTATAGCTGATGCCCAGGCATGGTATGCGGGAGAGGCTCTTGCTTATACTTATCACTATAACAGCCAAGGCCAACCAACTTTGTTGTTTGCCACATTGGAGGGTCAGAAGCGGAAAAGCGCAGTGGGGTCCTACCTGCGGGGAAGAGCGGACAGGCCAAGTGACCCAAAACTGACCAACAGAGTATTCCATCCCATCTGCATCATGCTCAGTATAAAAGCTGAGGGTCAGATCTCTGCTCTCTCTCTTTTTCCTCTCTTTTACGCTTTCTCACTCTTTCACTCTCTCGCTCTCTTCACTTCAGTCGTCTGCCTTTGGTCCCAATCCTGAAGGCAGACCTGGAATCCAGTTCCTGTCTGTCACTGAGTCCAGCCTGGGACTGCCCCAGCGCCAGCCGGTGTCGTGATTGTCATCTTGGGAGCTTGATATGGTTTTGTATATATTTCATGATTTCCTTGTATGTTGTTATTAATATCTCATTAAAGTAGTTTAGTTTCTTCTAAACTTTTAAGTCTCTTTTTCCCTCCTCTGCCTCTCTTTTAGAAGAGGGGTAGAGGGGAGCATCTGTCGGACCCATCTGGTCGGTCACATCTGCAGTGGCCGATTTGGCCTAAACCACAACAGACTTATATTTAAAGACTCATAATGTCACATCTCACTTGTCTTTTTGCCTTGAAGAAGCAGTGAAATGGTATAACTTTTTTTGCATTTAGCTTATGGAAAATGTTAGTTTTATTTAGGACGGGGTGGTTTAACTCTCTTTTCCATTGTAGGGAGAAACAAAGCAAGGTATCATACAACCCAATGCAAATGTAAGAGGAAGTTTCAGGCCCTTGGGAAGGCTGCTTTACATCCAGTCAATGTTTTGCCATGGCACACCACCTTTGGGTAGAACTATCTCTAATTCAGCAGCTACTTCTAAATGAAGTAGGGCAGTTGTAGCTGAATTTGCAGCCTCTGCTCTACTAATTTTGGATAATCCCTGTCACTGAAAAACCAATCAAGCCCTAGCCTGGTGGGCATGTGCAGTTGTGGGTAACCCTATATCTCACTGGTCTTGGAAGCACCATTTCATAAATCTTTCTTCTCCTCCCTGTTCTTTCCTGAGTTCTGCTTTGTATCCTCTCCCTCATCTGTCAAATGAAGCCCTACCAGTTTTTTTACAGTCCACCTGTTCCCCCTCTATTCTATGCTACCTCAATTCTTTACCTTTTTTTTTCCTTAAAACACTGTAGGATCAATGGTGTGGGTTCAAAATCTCAGTAGTTGAACTGCACAGCTCAATATTTATTACAAAAAACATTCTTGGATATAAACTTTATAGCTGTTTGAAGGGGTAAGTAAATATCCTGCATGTGAGTAAACAGATATTTTTTTTCAGTGTCACAAATAATTCAAAGGCAAAACAAGCAATAAAAAAGAGATGCCACAGGAAACTGAACTTCTCCCCATACTAGCCAGGTTTAATTTTCATTTTAAAATTGTCTGCATTGTCACAACATGATGTTCATGATGTGGAAAGAATAAGAGAAACAAGCAACATGATCCTTTGAAAACTTAAAAAAGCAGCGTTGCACTTTGGATGGTCATGATAATCTATTTGGATGTTCCTTTTTTGTTTTTATCTTTATTGCATTGTTTAATTCCATCAGTCTTTAAAACCAGATAGTGAATATATTTGAGTCAATGTCCCCACCGCCCTTTGGCCAGGCTCCTATGATGGGTGCTACTTTCTTGGATTTGGGATGGAAAACCATCTGGAGGTACAGTAAGCCCAGGGGTCACGTGTTGCTCCAAATTTGTGAGCACTTAATTGTTCTGGGCACCCTCGTGCTCACTTTTTTTTCCTATAAGTCCTGGGATTCCTGCTTGTGAAAACACTTATCTCTGCTTGTGGCACCAACTATATGGGTAATGACAACCGTGACAGAGGTTGAATGGTTTCAGAAATTTCACCACCGCCAGAAAAGCCCATTTCCTCTCAGTTTTTGCCTCGCATTTGTGTCAGGGTTAGGAAGAGGGACTGAAATGGTGGGAGAAGAGGGATGGGAGGAAGGTGGAAGCAACAGCAGTGGTGGGAGAAAAATGCAGTGCTTCTGGTCCAGTTGTTTCAGGTCGTGCCCGGAGAGGCCTGTCCTTGTGCAGAGCTGGACGCTGTTTTGCTGTAGCATTTGTATCCACAACCATACTGATCTTGAAATATCCAGATGTCTCCATAATTCTTGTTGATCTCTCAAAAAAACCAAATCAATGGTGTCGGAAAACACTTGTTTTAGCACATGCTAGGGAGTAATGGTTGCTTTCCGTAACTTTAATTGCAGAGATGTCTGCAATGTGCATTTGTTCAGGGTGTTTTTAATTTTTAGAGTACTGACCTCTTCAGAAGTAGCAGGATGTTGGGATCCACACTGATTCCTAATTTGACTATCAGTTGCCAGTTTTCTGGGGGGAAGATTTTTGCCAACTGTGTCATAAAGAGAAATCTGCTTTGACTTGATAAAAAATTAGCCTGAACAGCAGTGAGTGCAAATGACGAGAAGCAGAGCCAGCTTGTCTCCAGCTTGCCTTCCTGTTTTCCTCGTTAATACTGATTTTTGGGTAATGTCTGACTCCAAAGCAACTTGAAAACATCACAGTAGTGAACAAGTCCAACAAGGCCAGGTTTGAATCTAGTCCTGTGTCCAGGGAGGGACAGATTTGTCCTTTCAAAACCTGAGGTAAGTGCAGAATGAGGCTATGACTCGGCCTGTCTGTTCTTAATGATCTCGTGTAAAGAAAACAGATGTTGAATACAGATTTTCTTGGAAGCATAATACAGCAGTAATTTAACAGGCTGGAATTTGGTTATAGCATGCTGACCTTTAGCAGTCCTCTCATAATTTCTTGTAACTTTCTGGTTAAAAACTTGCTCGGAAAAAGCCTTAAACTCTTTCATCTCCAATTGTGAACTGAATACCTTTAAATGAATGCAAAAAATAAAGTTTTCTGGATTTTTTTCTTTTTTAGGTTCGGTTTTCTAAGTAGCTACAGGAAAATCAGAAGCAAATATTCAGTGGGTAATTAAAGCCAGTATTTAAATAGGTAAGGGCAGAAGTCCTATAAAAATATGCAACTGGAAGCAAAAATGGAGAGGAAAAAAATATATGTTGCAGGCCATAAAGTGAAATAGCTACTTCAGCTTGGAAAGCTCTGGGAGGATGGTGCCTGACTCAAGGAGAAGCAGGAGGAATCCTGCCTTCTGCTTCCTGGCCTGGTTTAACATTCTCTTCTCCTGCAGCTCAGTCCTGCACCACAGTCCCTTATCTGACACAAAGGTTGGTGCCCTCTTTGATAGTTGGCTTTTCACATTTAACACTTGGGGCCTTTTTCCTCTGTTAGGGGCTTCTGTAATGTAAGAGTGAAGTTTAAAGCTGTACAGACAGGAGCTGGCTTTCAGCAAGCAGTGGAGGGTGGGTTTTGCCTGTGACTTTGGATGTTACTGAGGTGCTGCTTGAACTCAACCTGTTACACTTGGAGCAGGGATTGAATGACAGGTGGTGACCCGCGTGTTGCCCCACAGACTATGGTACTGGCCCTAAATAGGATTTCTTCTCTTCCAGAATTTGCTAGTAAACAATTTAACTATTTTTAATTTCCAGTAGGGTTAAATATTTAATATATGGTAAATATTTTTAAATGCCTTTTATGTGGATCACAATTACTGTGAAATACTTCAATCATCTGGGTTTTCACACTGAATCGATGCAGAACAAAACTGTGCCCTGGCTGACCAGATTTCAATTTTTAAATTCCCCTGGGAGCTTTAATTAATGTTCTTCTAAGTAGGGAGGTGAGCACTGAAAATTTATTTCTTCATTCTGCTCCCTTTAAAGTCAATGGAAAACCTTTGTTTAATTTCAGTGGATGAGGTGTACCATGCTGTTTTTTAAAACGCTTGTTTTCAGTGGGCACCAGAGGAGCACTTGGCCCTTATGACAGCTGGACTCTGTCATTACCAGGGGTACAACTTGTGCTCCTGCAAATGGGCACAGGCTAGTTACAGACTCAGCAGTGCCAGCTGAGGACACGGTAAGGGCAGTAATTCATTATTTTGTAAATTGTTTTGTGATGGGGCTATAAAAGGTGCTCCATTCTTCAAGCCTGGGTCAGTTTATCACAGAAGTACCCTGAGGTGACAGGAGGCTGGAAAAGGTGATTTTTAACTTCCTGTTCTTTCAGCAGTGACTTCCAACCCCGACTTACAAAGCACAGAAGAAAAGAATCTGAGGAATGTACTCAGCGGCTATTGAGCAAAACCCAGCTCCTTTCAATAAAAGTAACCAAGTAACACTGAAAACCTCAGCTTTACCCTTCCCTGCCAGTGCAGGCGGATGGGAAAGGGCTGTTTGATAGGTGCTCTCCCCTCCTGGAGGCCCCCCTCATCAGCACAGGTCTTCAGCAGTACCATAAAGAACATGGGTATCTGTTCCACTTAAAAGGGAAGGTAATATTTTTTTCCTTAAGTTTTAAATATGTTGAAGCACTAACTACTGTTTTGCATTCACTTTGTGTTGCTACTGAAAATTTTGGGTGTGTAGGAGTAACTACTGGAGTTGTAGAGAAGTGCTGAGATAGAAGCTGTGAGAGCTGCTCCAAGAGGAGCTGCTGCATGTGTTGTTTCTGGGAGAGGAGCCTGAAATAGCAGGGCCATGGCTGTGCTGGCACAACTAGCTCACACTGATGTGTGATGCGACCTTGAGATACCTTCTGAGAGCATATCTAGCTCCTCAAGCCCAGCCTATCAGGCACCTGGTCATGCTATAAGATAGCGGCAACAAAACATTTACTTTCTTTTGGGAAAATGAGCAGAAAGCCCTTCACTCTGCAGCATTTTATCTTTTGCCATCATTTCAGCTGTGGAAGCCTTCAGGGTGTGAGGCTTGGTAGCATGTGAACACAAGAATTGCTGTCTGAATGACACCAAAGCTCCACGGTCCCGTCTATACCTGTGACCAGTACCAAAGGCTTGAGGAAAAGTGTGTGGTGTAGGATGCGTGCAGTGTCCTATTCCTCCTGCTCCATCCCAGCATCTGTCAGGATCAAAGACTTCCAGCCTGCATCCTTATGCTCTGAGGGTCAGTCTGCCCATTTGTGGTTTAAAAAAACCCAATCAAACAAAACCCCCTAAATCCTAACAACTTAGAGGAACTTGTGATAAAATCCTCTTCCTTTGAGGAAGGGTATGGTGGTGTCTCCTTTCTGCTTCTCTGCACTCAGCAAGTCAAGTGATGTGATTATTCTTGGCACTTTTGTCCAGTTCTTGTCCCCTAGACACTGAAAAATTGGAGGGGGTTCAGAGGAGGGCTACCAGGATGGTGAGAGATTGAAAGGTTTGACGTATGAAGAAAGGTTGAAGGAACTGGGTTTGTTCAGCCTGGGGGAGAGAAGGCTCAGTGGTATCTAACCAGAGCCTCCCAACACTTGAGAGATACAGGGGACATCCTGCCCATGTGCATTCAGGATACACCCTGACAGGGTAAGTGGTAACGGGCACAAGTTGCTTCACAGTAATCTGGATATCATAAAGATAGTCTTTGCCATGGGAACAGCCAGATTTTGGACCAGGTTGCCCAGAGAAGTGGTGGAGTCTCTCACAGGAAATATTCAAGCTTCAGCTTCACAGGACCCTGGATAACCTAATTGAAGGCCCTGCTTCCCTAGGCATGGCTATGAACCTCATCCACTAGCTTCTGTTAAGCCATGGTGCTACTGAAATAAATTTCAAACTGACTTCTTTTCATATGGAAATAATTTTCAATCCGACTTTGACAGAATTTACTCCCAGCCCATAAACTGAAAAAAACCAAACCCAAACAAAAAAAAAAAACCCAAAACCTTTTTTGATTCAAAACAAATAGCCTTCCTGGGTTTCAGTCATTATTTTTTAGCTCATGCAACCCAGCAGACGAAGTTTGTAGTGATTTGTCACAGGATAAGCAGCATCTCTTCTCCAAAAAGACTCCACTTTGTGGTATGTACCTCTCTCCTTGCTTTTATTTTGAACTTTGTCTTTTGGGGTTGTTCCTCACCGTCATGGTTTTGAAGCAGAAGCCAAAGGTACCAAAACTTACTCCAGTCTTAGGCACACAGGGTGAGATGAACAAATTACTTCTCTCTTGGGAACACTGAGGGTTGCCTGCAGTGGAGAATGGCCTATAATAACGTGGGAGTTTATATTTATTTAAGAACTTTTAAGCACTTCATTTTATATCTTAAGATGTAGGAAAAAATAGAAGAACATATGAAAAGCACACACTTTAGTAGCTCAAGTCAGATTGACATGCTGCTGGAAATACTCAGCAGGGATGGGAATGCTGCACAGTGTGGGGGTGAATTTGCATTGGCAACATGGGCAGCCTTGTATGGACTTTGCCATGTATGAGTGTGGTGAGCTAGAAAATGGGGGGAAATTCATCCTGTGTAAACGTGTGGGATTTCTTGTATCATAAATTGGAGCAGAATGTGGTTAATAGAAAATATTTATTCTTGTGGAACTGGAAACATGTTAGGGTGATGTGAGAAATTTAATTGAGGTGTAGAATAACAGCATGCAAGACCTACTAGGTGAATTCACTTAAAACAGAGAATTTGTTGCAAACAGCCATACATACTATACCTATAGCTCTCCTTTGACAGAGATACTGCTTCTTTGGTCACAAGTCTGAGCTTAGTAAGATTTTCACTGCTCAGAAAAGAAATCTGGTGTCATAGAGGAATTAGCCTGAGTTTAAAAGTTTATATTGTAGTCAGGTCTTGGACTGAAATGTTCCTACTAGACTACCTGTGAAACTGTTCTCTCCAAGCTGTAACATTAGGCAGAGGAATCTAAAGAAAATGGGGTAAATTTGTTTAATTATCTTGGCACATTTCCTCTCTCATGCAGGGATCCAAGTCCCTTTGAATTATTTGCACCATGTACGTGTTGGTTTACACCCAAGATCTGCTGGTGACTAAACTAACCAGATGTCTGTGTGGGCAGGGAGCAGGTTTTTCGGCTCTGCTTCCAAGTGTGGACAGTAGGATAATGTGCATCAGAAACCAGGACCCACATGAAATGCAGCTGTGGGCCAGTCTGCACCAGCTATTCCATGGATCGTGGGGGGCCATCCAGCAAAAATAGCAAAGTCCGTGTGAAATTACCCCCCTGTTTGGGGGTGTCTGTGTGCAAAAGCATTAGCTGGCACACAGTGGTTGTACCAGAGTGCATCAGAAATTCAAATTACCTTTTCTAACAGGCACTGCGAGTGTTAGCTTTTTGCTGCATCTGTAGCAATGACACGGCAGTGACTGGGAAGCTGCCTTCACCAGTGGCTGCATTATTACCTTAAATAAACTTAACTGGAAACTCCGGTGTCACAAAAACAAAGCAAAGTTCTTCATCTGGATCTCTCCCACTAATGTCCTTTGCAGCTGTGTGTAAACTGTGAATCACAAAGGAGGAAAACTACAGAGGTAAGCAGAGAGAGACCTCTCTTCCAAGCAGAGCTGCCTCTCTCGGCGGTGCAGTACCGCATCCTGTGCGATGATGCTGCTGCTGCAGTGTGCTGGCTGCTGCGGCAGTCTGCTGCAGCTGGTTCTTCATCACTGCGAGCGAGCAGAGCGGTGTGACTCTTGGAGCAAAGCAAAGGCTTGAAAAATACCCATCACGTATGTGGTACCCATTTCAAAGGTGGCAGTCCTTTCAGGTGACAGTCAAGAATCATGCCAGAGCCATAGATAGAGCCTGAACTGCATTTTTTCTTATTTTTCTCTGAAGCTGAGGAAATGCCAGAATAATATTACATATTTTTGTTTGTTTGTGAAATCAGGAATGGTATGAAGGGTTGAGGAGATGAGTAATTGTTTTTCATTGAAATATTCGAGAAGGAAATAATATTTTTACTGGAGGGCCTGAGAGGTCCCCACTTGAGAGCTCTCCCTACCCTTTGGCATGTGCCTTAAACCTGTAATAAGAGTACCATATCAAAAGGATTGTGAGGAAGCAAAGTAATACTGATCAGAATGACTGTCAGCAACATGCCTGTCTTCACATTTCTGTGTTGCAGAGGGGAATCAGAAGGACGATTATCAGGTTAGATACCTCCTCCTAAGCTCAGGGACAGCCCAGGGAAAACACAATTTTGAGTAGTTGTGAGCTGAGCGAAGGATGGAGCTGATAGCAAAAGAGAATGAGAAAAAGGTAGGTAAGTTGGAGATGAATCTAGAAAGTAAATGGAAGGTGTGATAGAAAAGACATCCTGGAGAAGTACAGGTAATGGATAGCTTGGTCAGTAGGCTATAGGAAATTAATCTTCTACATGGCTCTAGCGGATCATGATGGAACTCTTCAAGGTGAAGACATGATACAGTAAACAAAATGGAGGTGATGACAGCCTTTATCCTTTTACTTTATCTGTAGTGCTGAAAGGCTAGAGATGGCTAAACCTTCGAAGTAGTTTGTAAGTATAGCTAATAAGATGTATCTCAGATGTGAAGGTTTAGAACATACAAGAGAGATCCTGGCAGAAAGATTGCTTCTGCAATTTGCTATAAAGCAAAGGACAGTATCAAACCTTTCCTAGCGAGGTTTTGCCAGACTCACCTTCAACAGACTTCTAGACTTCTATGACTATCCAGACTTCTATGGGATATCAAAGCAAGGGAGAGACTGTAGTTTGGACAGAAGGAGAGGAAGGTCTGAATAAAGTAGTTGAAAGAGCAGCACAGAATTGCCAGTGGATTGGATGAAAAGATGGGAACGAGGAAACAGGTCTTCAGAGGAGCGAGCGTAGGCATGATGACCACCCTCAGCCTGTGAAAGTAAAGAAGGTTTTAGTGAGACGAAAACCAGGAGAGAGATGGAAGGTAAGGGAAAAGATTTCTGGTAGGTATCAGAGCTGGCAGAGATAATGGCTGATGGGTAAAGAAGGATAGGGTGGAATCTGAATTTCTCTAAGACCAATATAAGCTTTTTTTAAAGAAATTACAGGGGATGCGAGATGAAAGCTGGAAAAAGGTTCAGCGTATAAGCAGACAAGAGAAATTCCCTTCAGGGTGGGTAGCTATCGGAGCTTGTCTATTTAATGAGGTTAAAGATAAAGGAAGCGGATAGTAGTGACTGGAGACCAATCAAAATCTATGGGGACATCTGGGCAAAATGGCATCACAGGAGAACTGGTGCAGGCAGGGCTGGATGCAGATGCAGGATTTGTGCTGGTGGGAGGCTGAAAAGAGGAAGAAGATGACCACATAGGTGGGACCTTCAAGAAGCAGAGGGAGAAAATCTGCACGACAGAATGACAAAAGTAGTGCAGAAGGCAGCAAGGCATTAAAAAAGCAAGCGCTGGGAGATGACTGACTTGCCCAGCTTCTGCTTAAACCTTACAGATGTACCTTTGAAACCTATCCCACCTGCCAGGTTAAAGCTTCAGTGCCTCATTCTCCTCTGGACAGTGAAGATTTGCAAGAAGACTGAGCCACCTTTAACCCAGCAGTGACCTTGCTGTTCTTTCAGCTAGGCCAGGTTAGATGCATGTCCTGTTGCACAGCGAAGGGAAAGTTCTTTTAACTAACCAAAGTTAGTGGATGGGATTCTGTCACGATAATATTTAGAATACTTCTAAATTGTATCCAACAAATAGATACAATGTGAGAAGACATTTGTCTTCCCAGGAAGTTTGTGAACACTCCCTAAGTGGTTGCGCAAAATCAGCTTCTCTACTGCTGGCCTCCTGGATAGACAGAGATCTCTCCAGGTGACCCTACTGGTACTATGGGATGAACAGCCTTTGAAAGGGGAACATGGCAGAAGCTTAAAAAAAATGGTGCAGTGTGGCTGATTAACCATTCTCTGGGGAAATTCCATTACTGAGACAGTAACAGAAGTTGAAGGGATAAAAGTATCTAATCTGGTAGAGGAAGAGAATGTATTAATAAAAAAAATAATAGATTAAAAAAAAAGGGGGGGGGGGAAACGGCTGCTTTTGGGTAGTCCTTTTGGCTGTCTTTCCCCTAGTGTCTGCTCATGTTTCTTCTTGTTGCTTTGGTGTTTTGAGCATCAGAATTATTGCCATACTCTTGAAGCTTGAAAGCAAATGGGAAATCGGCAGTCCCAGCCCTAACCTTATTTCCTGTGCTACAATGCACAGACAACCCAAGGGACCTTTAAGGTCAGTAAGAAAGACATTCCCTATCCTTCTGTTTTGAGGTGGGTTGTTGGTTGGTGGGGTTTTTTTTTGTTTGTTTGTTTTTTAATTTTCTTGCTCAGCCTCAATGCTGGCAGCTAGCACTGTATGTATTTTCTGATCTTTATCTCTGGCCTTACCCTCTGTGAATGGTCAGCTCCATATCTCCTGTCCTCATCCTGTGCACTGAGGTCTGCAGTTAAAGGCAACTTAATCGTTGTTAAATAAAAAAAAAAAAAAAATTAAAAAAATCTTGCTTAGAGTAAAGCATTGGTATTTCTGCAGGAGTGCTCAGGTAGAACAGCAGGAGAAACTACTGAACAGCCTCCCTTCTCCCTCCTCGACACACCTCACTCTCTTCTGAGCCAAATGAATCCCCACATTGCCCCAACTTGCGCTGGTGATCCAACACCAGCGAAGCCTGGCTCAGGACGTTGTGTTTCTCTAGCCCCATGTCTGGCTATGCAACATGTATCAGTGACTGCACGTGGAAGGTGTGATGTGGTGGTTATAGCTCCTGTCCTGATGGAAGATGTCCACTGGGAAGAGCACAAAGGGGAGGAGTTGTCTTTTCCAGTATGGCCAAAAAGTTTTAAGGAGCCAGAGTGAGATGAATATTGGCAGTCATGGAGCTTTTAAATTACCAGACCTGCTTAGCTATCTTTCTGTTGGAAAGAAAAATGTGACAGGAAGAGGTGTTTGATTCGGTACAATAGCCACCCTAGAACAGTGTACAACTGATATGTTTAATCCTGGTAAATTCAACTGATGGATGAGGTAGGAAGACGTTATTGCTATATGCTTTTGTACTGGATTTTAGATTTAGGCCAGACTCCTTCAAAGCTGATCGAAAAGTGACTCTTGGTTAAATTGAACAAGCTCTTATAACTCTTGGTTTAACAGAGTAAGCTCAGTTTTCCTCACCGGTACTATTTTGTGTTCTGTTTGAGCAGAAGAGGAGCAGATCTTCATGCATTGTCTTCATGGATTGCACATTTATGATCAAGTTTCTTGAATTCAAAGCTTCCAGTTGGTTGTAGTTAAATGAAACTCCATGAACTAGATGAGGGAACTACCCCTAACTCTTCTGTAAGAAATTTTAACTGTTGCAAATGCATGTTATACTCTTTATTCAGAAAATTATATGCTTTTACCAAGTGTACTGCTACCTAATTGATTTGCTACAAGACTTTCTCTGCAAGCCCTCTGAAGCAACTTGTGCAGAACTTAATAACCAGATTTTAAATGTTGCGCTGACTTCACTGAGTTGTTTGTAGTTTGGATAATTATTTGAAATGTTATCTATCTGGAATGAATAAATAACATTAGTAATTTGATAAAGGTTGCATGGCCATTTTTGAAATGGTAATTCTTTACTGTTATTTTTAAAGTATCTCCGGTAACAGTCAAATAAATACACAATTTGAGGCCACTTGTTAAAGCTATGTTAACCTACTGGCCAGCTTCAGATTTTAGTTAAAAATGTCTGGTAATACCGGAAAAACATACCTATTCGGCAAACCGTCAGCTTTCTTCTGGGTTAAAGCTCATAAAAATATTTTTTATTTATGAAGATTAAAAAATAACAGTTTGTTTTCCATTTAGTATCATAAAAATAATGACATGGAATCTGGTACATTCTGTTAATAAATATAGGCCAAATTAGGTTGGTTTCTTTTGTCAACTCTTTGTCCAGGTCTGCATTTACAGTCTTTGACGGTTTCAGATTTATTTTTATGAATTCAGTTTTAACTCTGAAGGCTGGAACAACCTTGTGTACAATCTATCACTCCAATAATATTTTTTCAAAGATGAAGTAAGACCAAGTAATCTGTTGTATTTTATGTATTTGTTTTTTTTTTTTTTTAAAGAAATGGCAAATATATGTTTGCCTGAATTTGGCTTATTGAACGTTACTAGGTTGTTAAATTTCTCGACTGAACAAATAGTTCTGCACTGTGGATCCTGAGCTGAACATTGTTTTCTTATAACAACTGATGTTTTAAGCAAGTAGAGCCTCAATGTGATGTTAACCAGAGTATTATCTGTTTGGGTTACAGGATTTTCTTACATAATACTCTTCACTGTTACTTCCAGAGTTCGGCAGCTGTTAAACAAATATTGTCCCAGAGTGTCTGCAGATTTCAGTGTTTAATTTACCCCATGCTATTGTTTGTCATTCAACAAAATATAAGTATGTGAGGTTGATCAATAGGAAAAGAAAGAAGCCTCATTAAACGGTGTCCTGGAAAAAGCTACGCATTTGTAATCGACGTTTTCTCTAGCTCTCGCTCCAAAAGAGGCAATGTAGGAAGCAATAGTTATTTTTAAGGTACAAATTACTTTTCTACTTGATGGCATACTAAAAATATCAGGAGGTTCATGGGTAGGCCAGCTTGGTAATAGTGTCTGTGCTGCTCTGTGAGGAGCCCAGAATAGACTCTTGGTGATGGGTTTTTTTCCTAGTGGAAATTTGGAGTTCCTGTGCCCAAGGTATGATTTTTTTTTTTTCTTAATACTATTTACTTAATATTGTTTCCTAGTTAAGCAATGACCTTGGTGTGAATCATATCTACTTTGTCTCAAACTAATAGTGAACGCTTTGTGCAGTAAGAGTTTGAAAATGGAATTAGCATATGAAAATTGTAGCCAGCAAAGAAGCTATAGAGTACAGCCAAGCCATTAGGTAGACTGAGCAGAGTGAATCCCTTTCATTGCTAGAAATCTCTGACAGTTCCTTTTAGTTGGAGAAATGTGTTTACAAGCTCATTAGGAACATTTGCCAACTTTTGAACTTCTAAAAGGCAAAACTCCCACTGCCTTTGGGATTTAAACCTTAAACATGCAAATGGAGAGAACTGCCTGTGAATTGTAAGGCAGGCGTTAGTGTTTTACAAGTTCGAGGGGAAAAGAGCACAAGGAACAGAAATGTAGAGTAATACCCTCTATCTGGTTAAAAAAAAAAAAGAAGCCACTGAAGATAAAACACAATGCTCTGGCCAGAACGAGCTTTGAACACAAGATTGTTAATCGGTGCTCCTAATCCTACTGCAGCACGTGACTTTTATTGAACACATAAGCGAATAGATATATTTTAATAGAAGTCCTAACACAAACTCTGCCTCGAATTAATTGGAAAAAAATTCTAAGTATTTTTTCTTCTTTGTTTTACATAACTCCACAGTGAGTGATGCTATGGAAGGGAGAGGAAATTACAGTATTGAATCAAGAATTTTAGAAAGGGTATAAATAAAAAGTGCAGGCTATTAATTAAACTGGTTTCCAAATGAACAATCTAATCTCTTGTCTGTGTAATGTCATTATTGGCAATTTGAAAGGTCTCAAATATTTTTCCTCTTGTGCTTTAACAGCAGATGTGGGCTAGACTAAGTGTGTTAATTGAGAGAGATTGTTTTTCCAGTTGCCAAGAAACAGACAGTTTTCTTAGAGAATGCAGTGTTGTACTTCCAGCCTCAGCGTCCCCCTGTTCTCCTGCAGGGTTTAGGAAGTGGATGTTCTGGTAACTAGGTTACCCCTGACAGCAGTGGCACGAGCTCAGTTCCACTAATGGATGGAGAGTACCAGTAGGCAATAGCTGATGTTCAAACACGTTGAACATTGAAAGAGAAGCTTTTTTTGTTCTGCCAATGACTTTATACCTTCAGGAAAGGGAATTAGATTTTCATGATGAAAAGAAGAGAAGATATATTTAAGTGAAGATTGCTGTTAAAAAAGAAGAGCTTAATAGACTACTAATAAACCCATCTCAAGCTGGCTGCCAGCTACTGTGAACAATTATTTGCTCATGTGGTGTGAGTGCTGTGGTTGCACTTTCTAAGTTTGCTCCCAGATGCCAGTGATCCTGCTGTATTGTTCCTGTCCTATTATTGACAGCAGAAAGCTGGCCAGGAAATCCTGAATCTTTAACTCATAAGACTAATGAGCCAAGAATTATGATTAGCTTTATGAGTTAAGAATATTTAATGGAATGAGTGATGGATGTTTGATAACCTTTTCTGATGTGGTGTGCTTATTATGGTATTTTCTTTTTTTTTCCCCCCAATTATAATTATTCCATTTTATAACTGAGGCTTTTGTGTTTCTTAAACTGCAGTTATCACTTTTGTCAAGCATTCATGTGTCCTTGAATTCCCAGCTGCTTGTTTCCACCCCAGTCTTGCCACCTTCCCATTTCCATTGTGCCAGCTTGCTGCTTATGGCACTTCTGCTCTGTAAGCCTGTTCCACGTTCTCTCTACCATGGAATTGAGGGACAAACAGGGGAAAGTATCTTCTTGAGGCATCTATTTTTCAACTTAATGTGGATCCTCTGCTGCCCCAACAGTCTTGGTGTCAGATGGTGTTAAAGGATGAGACACCTGCTTGGGTGTGCTGAGCAAGCAATCTTTTCCTCTCTCCTCTTCCTCAGCCCAGACCTGCCTCATCCCTACGGAGGTGCCTGATCCCCTGGGCTGGGGGCTGTCCTCAGGCTGAGCTGCTCCCTCCCTCAGGTACAGCGGGACAGGCCCTGCCAGCCATGTCACTGCTTCAGGGGTACAGCCGGCCCCTGTGACAGCCGGTGCTGGTGCCCTCCAGGCTGCATGCCTGGAGAATGGGAGAGGAGAGAGGCTTGCCTTGCCTGCTGGCTTGTGGCCCATCTCTGGGCTCTGTTCCTACCTGGATTTCAGCATTGATGGCAAGAGAAGTTTCCATTGGAAGCGTTTAGTTTGAAAAAGTTTACAATCTGCTTTAGCAATCTGTTCTGGTTGGCCTAGTGGAAAACATGCCAACCTCTGCCTCTCCGTGTCCCTTCATGCTTTTCGGAGAGGCTAGGCTTCCTGACTGAATGGTATTTGTGTTTCTTTTTTGTCATGTGTGCACAGTCATCTGTAGCAATACCCTTAGAACAAGATGATCTGACTTTCAGAAAACATTATCCTGAATGATCTGGAGAATCAGTACAACAGAATTTGTATCAGAGAATATCAGGCCAGATTCACAAAGGGATCTAGAGTGCTAAAGTGCAAATTAAGGGAGAACATATTACCTACATCTGAGAGCAGCCTCCAAGAGCTATGCTTGACCACTTGCACACCCAGACATCCATGGGTATCCATGTTTTTGGCAGATAAGCTATGTTGGCTCCTGGAGTTGCACTCAGCCTGGTCAGAGCCACGCAGTTGTGGATAAGTATCTCCGTACCTTGTGCCCTCGTAAAGCCAGCAGGGATTCCTCCTGTAGAGCCTGCCTACAGGGCTGATTTGTGAAGTGTGATGTGAGTGCATGAGTAAGATGTGCTGATTAAAAGGAGGTCAGCAAAAAGCACAGAACTTGCAGCCCCACTGTTGTTGAAAATTACAGTAGGTTGCAGGAGGGAGCATCATTATAGAATAGCCTGAAGGCCCTTGCTGGGAGGTGAGAAATGAGCTCAGCATCATTTGCAGCTAAAAGGAACCGGAGGTCACCTTTTACCCTGGACAGGAAACCTTAAACTCTGTAGCTCTTCTGCTGAGGGGGCCCCTTCACCCTTCTATGTGAAGACCAGCCACGATGTACCAACAAGATATGCATGGGGCCAGGAAAGCCTGGCACTGTGGTCTCACCATAAGAAACATTTCCTCCAGGGGGCACACGAAGGTCTTGTTTCTGGCTGCTCAGGCTGCTTCCACATTTTGCATGAACGCTGGGAAAGCAGAAGTCCATTGCAGTGTTTGCACAAAGCAGTCTCAGAGTCCATCTCCTGTTCCCTGTGTTGCTGTTGTGGTATCAGGTGTAATTTTGTTATTTCCTGAGGAATGATGTAGACAACTCACTCCAAAGCAGATTTGGACTATAGATTTGGTCTATAATTTGGTTTTTGGATGGCACTAAAATCTGGAAAAGCTTTTCAGGCATTTTTCCATGTGGATGCTGTGAATGGTAACCGCAGGTATTGAAACATTTCACTGCACAGAGGATGTCCTTGCAAATTCCATTTCTGTAGCTAAGCATCACCTGTACCATCAGATGGAGCAGCCATCCTACAAGCTGCAGCACAATATAACTGGGGCTGTCACCATAATGCTCAAATAAACCGTGAATATAATAAACCATGTAATATGGTAGGCCCTGGAGATGATGTAATTTGCAAGAGATAATGTAGTTACTTGCTACACAATGGAAGAGTTTCTTGGCATTTTGTAGAGATAAACACTGCAACTTGGCATTTCTCTGTGAGCAATGAATTTGTGCCTGCAAATGTCATTACACCTCCCTTTTATCAATCCTTCATTGCCATTTAGAGCTGTCTAGAAGTTGTATCTCGTCTTTCAATGAGAAGCTACTGGACAACTCAGCCGCAATTCCCTTCCCTTCTTTGTACCATCAGACAACAAGTTCACTCTTCAAAAAGCAAATATTTTTCATCTTCTGGGTAAACTACAGGGTTAAATTCTGATGTTTTCTGTCCCTCAGACACTCTGGTAGTCAGAACAGGTGAAGCGAGAAATATGCCCTTGGTATTAGTAATAGTGCTTGCTAGTTTTTTGTCTAACCGAAGTAGTTTTTAGGCAGCCTGCTGTGGGTCTGGGTTTAAAGTATCCATTCTTGAGAATCAGAAATATTTGACTTGAATCTACAGTAGCTAAATATAAAAAGTGTAATATTCTCTGCTCCTTCACAACACTGGGAAGAACTCCAAAGGCCTGAGTTGAAGAAGAGAGATGTAATGTCCATACATGGGGGTAAAAATAGCGTGAGAGACTGATTGGAAATAATACATTCATCCTACAGCCATTAAAGGGAAACAGTAAGTTAAAGCGAATGCCTCTTTGATGCTTTGCTTATGAGAGTTCTCAGAAGCGCTTGTTCTTACTCTAACACTCACTATCTTGAAGCTGAGATTATTCTCCCAGGCAAGGGACCTGTACTTAATGTGTCCCTGTCCCTCTTTCTCTTTGCGTCTGCCCACACATGCCATGAATACCCAAAAATGTAGCTTGCTTAGCGAAGAACAGTTTATCAAATCAAAGCATCTTGAAGACCTATCTTGTTTCTATCGGCTACACAGTATGAAGTTACACTTTGTTACAACAACAAACTTGCATCAATCCTACCATTCCTGCATGTGTCCCTTCTGTCCCTGCCGCTTTCTCTCTCTGGCTGGCACTTGGCTCTAACAGTTTGTTGCTGGCTCCTGTGCATCATGTATATAGTTGTTCTCATCCTGCAGCTAGATTGAAGCACTTCAGGGGAAGAGCCTTTCCATTTTGATCTTCTGAGAAAACTTTTTTTTAATTACTGTCTTCTCCCTGGCATTCCTCCCTTTACCGTGCCTAAGATAAGTAAAATTGCATTTTCTTCGAGTTTTACACATCCATAAACTGTGAGAGTACCAGGCTATGAAACTATGAAAGATATCCTGCTTGTTTGTTTTTGGATTGTTGGTGGTTTTGTTTTTTTTTTTTTTTAAGCCATCATGTTTCAGTTGCTATTTTTCATGCAGTCACCCCTCCTCCAAGGTGTGTTACATGCAGCTGTAATACATTTGTGATAAGAGTTGTCTCTGCAATGAGCACACACACAGGGAGCTGAATTTGGTGGTGGTTCTGCAGTGGGATCCAGCTGCAGAGCGCACCCCACAAGGTAACATGAAGGAAACTTTTCACCCATTTCATAACAATGCCTGGAATTACAGGATCCTGATCCTTTTCAAGCTTTAAACAAATGACCTTGAGCTTCTTAAGAAAGAATTTTTGGGTTTTGTTATTTTAAGATAGTTATGTCTGAAGGGAACCACATGCTGCAATCTCGAGTCTGAATTAACAAGCTGTAAAAAAAGGTTGCACAACTGTGTGCAAACAGGCAGCTGTTAAAGGCACCCAACCAAGAGAGAGCTAAATCTGATAGAAATAAAATAGCAGAAACTGTGTTCATACTTACTCAAACTTCAAATGGCAACGGATTTTCTTTTTCCCCTTATTCCCTTTCTTCTACCCTAGGTTGAACTGATACAGATGCTTTCTCGGAGGGGTTGGAGAGTCCTGAGAACAGCCCGGTTTATGAAGAGGTAAGAGCTCTCTGGAAAAAAGAAAAGCCAGGCTGGAGCTATTCCGTTCAAGATTTGTTTGCAATTGTGTCTTCGTGTGCGTAAGTGTGTGTACATGAACCTTTGAGTATTGTTGCTATTTTGCATCTTAGCTTTTCCTCAAATGGTGATTATTTAGAAACAAGCGTGGGACACTGAGCCTGTCACTGAATTCACTGTATTCCACCATTCTAAGGCTAACGTTGACCTTACACAGGATGCGTTTGGTATACAACATCCCTTTCTTAGAGTCAATCTCATCATGACATTGGATGAATATTCTGTGACATCCATTTTAGCTGCCCTTTTCCGAAATGCCCTTGCTCGCTTTGCAGAGAAAAATAGTGAGGAATACTATCTTTTCATGAGCAAAAAGAGGTCAAACAAACAATGAGGTCTTGCATTTGTTAGCACTATAATCAACTGAAAGGCACAGAGCCACACTACTCCCTATGACTCTGCACATTCACTAGCTCAGAGTACAGTAGATGGGATTTGGATCCACTTGCACCCGCCATGTACCTCTGTTAACCAAAATTGCATGTGTGACTGCCTTACCTGCACTTTCTGTGCCTGCGATACCTCCTCACTTGTTTACTGAAGTAATACGGAAGGAAGAATTGAAACCAGATCTCCTGAAGTCAGACTGCAGCCTGAAGCATCATTTTACTTGTGCTTTCAGTACTTTTCTCCTCTAACCCTTCTCTCTCAAAATCAGAGGATACTCATCTCCCAGCTTGCACAAGCATTTCTGGAAACTCTGCCTTGGTTTGCCCATACACACTGCTTTTTGCAGAAACAGGAAATCAGTTCCTGGTATTATAATCCTGGTGCTTTCATATAAATATGTACCATTATTTATAACATCTCTGGGGAAGGAAAAAAAAATATGTGTCTACAAGCACCAAAAAAATGTCTCCAGAACAAACTATTCATCTGAAAGATAGTGATGGAAACTTGTACCAGCTCATAGAGAGTGTAAAGTAGAGCCACTAGTGTTCGTGTGGCTTCCACTGGTGCTGGTTTTTATTTCTTCTTCCATATGTGCAAAATATAAAGGAGATATCTAGATATCTATGCCATCTTTTCATGGCTATTACTACACTCATCTTTTTAGGGATAGCTGAGTTGGAGAATTAAAGGGCTGAATAACACAGTTCTTTGTGCCTTGCATCCTTCACACTCTGGTCTAAAGCACAGCCATGATCACAGCAGGACTTTGTTGAGAACAAATTAAAGTGGGAGGGTAACATAGCTGGAATTTCTCCTTCCAGTCTCCCACTACTTTAAATCTTATTCCACCCAAATGCTTACTTCAAGTAACCACAGTATGTTTCACTCAAAACTTTATTGGACACATTAACTGTACATTAATGGCTCTTGCATAGCTGATGTATTTGTAGCTCCAGGGGAAGGGAAGGCAAGGCCACTTTGATATCAGTTTATGTAACACAAAATTTGTTTCTTGGAAGGCTCGAGGCCATTAAGAATAGGAACTATACTGGAATATGTTCCATATGGCAGTTTCTCAGGTACTGTGATAGCTAACCCAAGTTAATGATTAAAATCCACTTCTATCACTCTTTCCTTCTGGATGCAAAAAAGGGCTGGAGCTTTCCTTTTAATACCATGACATCTTTTTCTGAGTATGTGACACTGCTGTCATTACCACAGCATACTTCATTTTTTATTGTGTAACCTCTCATCTGGGTAAACAATCAAAGAGGAGGAAGGTTGGTTTGTTCTTCAAGATCTTTTTTTTTTTGGTATAAAATAGACCCATGGTGATGTTTGTGATCGATGGAGCACTAATAGCACTGACAGCTTTAAGACTCCTTTTCCAGAGTAGTACTGGAAAATGTCCCCCCGCTCCCTTTCTCCTAGCTACATGTTTTAATGTGCTACGATCTTAGTTTGGGCAGCCATGGAGCGTGCTGTCCTTGTGCTCACCAGCATCAGCAGCCACTGCACTCAGCAGGAGCTATTTTGGGATTTGCCCATGTCAGAGGGACTTTCAGAGGTTGAAGGTACAAGTGTGGCATGATAGGGAGATTAAGCTCAAGCCCCGGTTTGATGCTCTTAAGTTCCTGGGGGAATTTCACCTCTTCAGTTATAAAACATGAGGTTTTTATTTGCCTGCCTGGCAGGATGCTGTGGTCTCATGATCACTGGATGGTGCATCCTCTATATTAAGAAGCTTATAAAGCAACCATCACCATTACAAATACAGGAACTAGGCGTAAATACTCAGAAATCTGAACTTTAAAAATTAATGTACTTCAGGTTTGTGGTTTAGATTCCCCCCCCCCCCGGCCCCATCCTGCAACTGTTGTGGTGGAAAAAGAAGTTCATGCATAAAACAGAATATTCCAGTGTCCTCCTTCAGTATAGGGGGATAGGGGATAGGATTTCGGTAGCCTGTCACCAAATCAAGGGAAAAGGTTTGGGCTGGGAGTTACAGAAGACATGAAAGAAAATGAATGCAACACTCTCCCACTTGGCAGGGCAGCTCATCAGCCTCTCCTCTTGGGGTGAGAGAGAGCTGTGGAGGTTTGCTGCAATTTAATGACTCCTGGATGCGACCACCAGCTGATGTACATAAAGACCTTGTGATCTCAACTACCTTTGGCCTCTAGATGACAAACTAACTCTTGGGTTTTTTACTTTTTTTTTATCCCCCACTAATTTCCAACGAGCTGTTGCAGGAACAGTTGGAAATTCGGGAACATCTCTGTTTGCAGATGCTTGCACGCACTGTCAGGAGTAGTGTCCAACCTGCTCTCTGGCATGTGGGCTGATTGACTTGCCCCGTGCCAAAGATTTTTGTGTTCTGTGCTTTTTCTAGTGCATGACTGTCAGATAGCTTTAGGGTTCATGGTGGGAGCACTGAGACCTAGCACAGCTGTGCCTGCTGCTCCAACAGCTACTTTATATCCCAGGCAGGTCACAGCACAGGACAAAAAGCAGCTGTGCTGCCAGTCCATGAGTCAGAAAGCATCTTCCACCTGGGAAGAAAACTTCTGCCAATAGATTACGTACCTTAATTCTCCAAAGTTACTAGGAAGATGCTGATCAGTTCATTTCTACTTATGACTGGAACTACCTCATAATGCTTTTAAAATGGGCAATACTTTTGAATTAATAGCTTTTATTTCTGTATTTTCACTTCTTTACAAACATGAGAATAAGGAGCTAAGTTAAATGTCTTTGCCAATGAGTGTGCATCCGACTTCACAGCTTCAGCAATTTATTACTGAAGCTTTATCAATGACACACCTTAATTGTGAAAATCACTAATTAGGGAAAACTGAAAGTTAACATTTTTCTCAAATGGCACTGCTTGATGACGGTATTTTGGCTTGTGATAAAAGAAAACAAAATTTTGAATTCTGATCATCCTCCTCTTCTTTTAGCACATTTTTTCAGGTATTTAATAACAATAGCTTTCTCCCTTCAAAGCCTTGAGTGTTTCTGCTCCAAAACCCAGGTTTGCTGACACCTGGGACCAGAGCTAGTGCTTGGTGACGATGGGGGGCAGCCAGTGCCAGCACCCCTGCCCAAGCCACAGTGCCACAGGTACAAATCAAGATGGGGGGCACTGGTCGTGAGATTTATTCAGAGCCTGGGAGATTTGCTAGATTGCTGCCCACATCCAGTGCCTCTTTGAGGGGGTGAATGTTGCGCCATTCTTAAAGGGAGTTAGGTTGCTGAATTTCCTCCTTCCTCTTGGATAAAAGCTCTATTAGAAAATAGATCCTGAATCCATATAACTGACAAGTTTGGTAGTCCTCCTCGAATAGCTTAAAATTCAGCACAAACAAGTACGCATGGAATTCTCTCCGGGGAACAAACGTATCCACAGAAATCTGGCCTATTGCGTTTATTTAGTGGACCTGGAAGAAAGGACTTACATTTGATTTTTAATTGCTTTAATTTTCATATTTCTTAGAGAAAAGCAATAGCAGAGATCAAATTACCTCGTACATTTTATATCTGCTAAAACTACCCCCAATGGGGTGCTGTACCCTCTCAGGTATAGCAGCTTGCCACTTCTAGTCAGGAACAGCACTGCCCCCCCAGCAGCAGTTCACCATTTTCATGATGTTTGGACTTCTAAGAAAGTTTTGTTATCTGTTGCTGGGAGACAGTACAAATATATGCATTTCCTAAAGACACCACAACTCCACCGGGTTTCCTATGGTTTTTTTTGTAAGCTCCAGGTCGTGGGCTAATCTGAACGACTTCAGTGGTTTTCCTCTGAAGTTGCCTTACCGTGCTGTGAGGAGTGTGCCCACAGCTCTGAGATGTCTTTTTGCCCCCGCTCATTGTAAGAGTGAAGCTCACCCGTGCCCAAGGACAAGCACTCCTTGCCAAAATCCTTCTGGAGCCACCAGCATGCATAATGCCCCTTGGAAACTGGTAGAGACAGTCCCTGTAGCCCCCAGAGCAGCGTAGAAAGCTCTCTCCAGAGCTAACTGTTTAGAAATGCAGAATTACTTAAAGTCCCATACATATAGCAAACTCATGCAGTCAAGGAAGAGTAGGAGAGTCAAGAATCTAGCTGTATTTGATATATTCTTGCAAGAATGATTTTATAGTATCTTATTTTTGTGATGTTTAGCAGAGGGCCATGCTGTCTGTCATCCACCTCCCTTCTCTAATTCACTTCCTATGTGTTAGCAAAGGGTAAAAAATACTTGGGAACTGCCCTACAACCACGGTGGCTTTATGTGAAGACAAATTCCTGAGGCTGGGATATTGTGACTGGTCTGAAAAACTGTTGTGGATTCTTCTTTCTTCATTTAAATAGCAGAAGTGGGGAACGTTTGCAAAGGACGTGGGTGGAAGAAATGTTTGCTGTTTTCCAAAAGTGGGTGAGAGGTTGGAATACAATCGAAATTAGATTGTTCAGATGGTCCTTGATGGTACAGATGAAGCCTGTTTGGATGGAGTTTTTAACTACTTTATTTCCATTGTCTTAATCATAGCTTTTGGAATCTCATACAGTCTACTCAGGGGTGAATAGGAGCTCAGCTGGAAGCCCACGCTGTCAAAAGCTCAGTATTTAGTTTTCCAGCAAGCAGTAAGCTCAGTTGATGGACGTGTTCTCAGCGTAACTGCTATCAAAGCATTGGTTTTCAAGAACTGACATATTAGGATACACATTAATGCACAAAAGAGTCATAAGTGGCTGCAGTTTGGATGTTTTGAAAAAGTAATCTGTATTTAGAGCAATTTATTTCCTTTTCTAATTGTCTTCTGAAGTGGGAATACTTTATCAGCAATTTGCTACTGAGAGCCCTAGGACCTTTTGTGGAGCATATCAGCTCTCACCTGGCAGGAGAGGATGAGGAGGGTGGTTTAGGGCTCTGGTGCTACGGCTGTGACTGGCACAGGTCCTCAGCACTGGACTGACTCTGCTGCCTTTGAAGTCAGACAGAAAACAGGAGCCGATGCAAAGTGGGGTTTTTTTGGAACCAGCCCCCTTTGTCAGAGAGCGCTGATTCCCTAGACACCGTCAGCATGTTGGAAACAAACATGAACTCCTCCACTCTGCTTTTATTAATTGCTAATGTGTTTTGTGAAAACCAGCTAAAGGGTGTTAACAGTTTACGGCTTTGCCAAGGCGGTAAGGTGGAGCTGCATGTGGGAATGAAGCCTTGTTTAATCAGGTTTTATTATTACTTTGATATAATTTTAGCTAAAGCATGTTGGGTCAAGCAGTTCCTGGTTTAATATGCTTACTGTTTAGTTTTAAGCTGAAGATTTAAGAATTTACTGAATTTACTGAATTTACTGAATTTACTGAATTCAATAACCATTTTTTACTCTTGCACATGGATCATCTACAAATGTGCATATAGTAACTGTATGTTGTATTTTAGTTATTTATTTGTTTGTTTCTACTTAAGTAACCAGCTTTAGATGTCAAATCTCCCCTGGAGTCTACTAAATTTTGGGATAGGTTTTAAAGATGAGAGAAATCAATCCTCAGCTTGAACTCATAATAAAGGCAGGTGAGCACAACAGTAACAGAACTCTTCCCTCTCTCACATCATGGGTGTGGTTTAGTTTTACAGCATTTTCTTTACTGGCCCATTAGATCTAGAAGACGGGAATATCCTTCAAGGTGAAGCATAGCCTGGGAGATAGGGCTGTTCCGATGCAGGACCACCTATGGAGGGCCTGTGGGTGAGCTCTCTGGGGTAAGGAGGACCAGGTAGTGATAACCTGCTATCAGGATGCGCCACACCTACCCAGGAATTCATACAGAAGCTACAGAGAGCTTGTAGCAATGAAATGTTGTTAATTATAGGCAATGGGAAAGTTTATGCTTTGCGTTTGCAACTGCAGGTGAGCAAATAAACTGCAAAATTGTATATTGCTTTGTCTTCATTCTGTTGGTAAACCACCAGGTTTCTTCCCCAGAAGCACACCTGTTTCTTTTGATTTCTTGATTTAGTGTCTCTAACCGAGTCATCTGCCAGTTACTCCATAAGAGTTTGGAGAGCTGCTTTTTAGTTTTGTTATACTTACAAATTTTTAAATGACACCAAGGTGTTTCTGGTGGGAAAAAATCCATTTTTTTTTTTTTCTGAGAAAGGAATATCTTATATTAGGAATAACAAGAAATTAATGTTTGTAGCAGAAGAATTATATCCTACAAAGTGGCTTGAACTTTCTCAGCTGAAAGTTGCTTTGGAAGTTTAACATGGGACTAATATTTGAAGTATGCCTGAACCTATGAAGAAGTTAATTGATAGAGTGTGAGCTATACCCACTTAAAAGCACAGGCATGGAAATCAGTGCATTCTCCACAAGAGGCTCTTAATGATTTCCTTTCAGAGGCTGTGCACACTATCTTAATTATACAGGAGCCTACGTAAAGGTACCATTGGATTGGATCCAACGAAAGCTAAAGCAAACAATATGACAACGAAAAGGGCACTTGCGTCATTTCACTTTAACATTTATAATATGAACAATAACTGGCAAATAAAAAGCTTCTAGCCTATGGTGTGCTCAGTAGTGCCAGCATAATTATTCCTTCACATGTAATCATTAAGACAAAGAATGCCATAACTGAAAATACAGGGACAGTCTTCCTTCGTGATTTGTCTGCATGAAAGCAAGACCACCTTTCAGGAAGGAGGCATGTTTTCTGTGGTGCTCTGCTTGCTTCATAAGGTTAATCACCTTCACATTTCACAGATAAGACCTCCTATGTGGTCTTCTCCTGTGCGCGAGTGCAGGCATTCACTGAAAAAAATACATCAGAAAGGATGGGTGATAAATCTGGCAGTTATAAAGCTGGGTGCTGGTGCTCTCTCTCATTAAAGGTGCCATTGCTTTCCGTGAAGGGTAGGTTTTGAGATATGCCCAGTAATGGTGGTTAAAATGATCAGCTCTCCTGCACGGTAAGCCTGGCATTCTGATCAAATCCACCTTGTGAAACGAAAGCTTCTGGATCCAAGAGATCCCAAGCTATTTTTCTGGAGAACTCAATTTTAACATGTGATGTTGGCTGTGGCTGTGCACGGTTTATATGCTTGCTCTAATGACGGAGGGGAAAAACATCCAGGTCTTTACACGCTTTTCTCTAAAATGGTACAGGTGTAGCTTCAAATGTCAGGCTGCTCTGATATTTGTCTACAGTTTTGATTGAGTTAGGTATATTTCAGGGACAGACAAATGTTTCTCAATATTGCTACCAAAAAAGTTATCACAATGTTACTTAGTACCATGTTACTGCCAAACCATCTGGATGGTGTAAGGGGGCTTCAGAGGATGGTAGGCAGACGAAGGGGTTCTCCATCATCCCTTATCAGCTTTTCTTATTGTCTTCCGACCGCTTTGGGGGCAGTTCCTATCCTTCAGAAACTTCAGCCCTTCATGGAAGCTGCAGTGCAGAGTGCTGTGGTGGGCTCCAGAGCCTCCTCATTCCGCTTCCAGGGAAGAAGACCCCACCTAGCACTCCAGCGCAGCCTCCTGCACTCCCTTCAGGGGACACCCAGTCCTACACTTGTTGCACACGTGGCACTTTGCTGTGCCCCAGTGTGTTTTGAGGAGAGAAGAGCAGCATTTTCTGTAGGCAGACGAGAGGATGCACAGCCCTGCTCAAGCTTTAAGCAAGTCAAAAGCTCTGAAAGGGGCACGGACATGGCAGGATGGGCACCGGTGAGCTCATAGGACTGATAGCTGTCAGCATGACAGCAGTGACAGGCAATACATGTTAGAGATTAATGTACAATACCTCTGGTCCCTACAGCCACCAGAGTATGGGACAGAGGAAGGAAGGATTACAAATGGCAGATTTCGAAGCACAAAACAACTACCAGCCTGTCAAAGAGGTGATTATCCTGCTGTATTCAGCGTTGGTGCGGCCTTGCCTTGAATACTGTGTGCAGTTCTGGGCCCCACAATTTCAGAAGGTTGTGAAGGTCCTTCAGTGTGTCCAGAAGAGGGCAACAAAGCTGGTGAAAGGGCTGGAAGGCATGTGCTATGAGGAGCAGCTGAGGACTCTGGGCCTGCCTAGTTTGGAGAAAAGAAGGCTGAGGGGCAACAGCTTCCTGAGGAGGAGAAGTGGAGAGGGTGGTGCAGATTTCTTCCCCCTAGTATCCAGTGATAGGACGCATGGGAACCGTTCAAAGCTGTGCCAGGGGAGGTTTAGACTGGACATTAGAAAGCATGTCTTTACCAAGAGGGTGGTCAAACTCTGGAAGAGGCTTCCTAGAGAGGTGGTCGATGGCCCAAGCCTGTCAGTGTTTAAGAGGCATTTGGACAATGCCCTTAACAACATGCTTTAACTTTTAGTCAGCCCCAAATTGGTCAGGCAGTTGGACTAGATGACTGTTGTAGGTCCCTTCCAACTGAAATAGCCTATTCTATTTTATGGAAGACTGAAAATAGATTTAAACATTGACAATACATTTTTTAAACATAATTCAGGTTTTCCAGTGCTAGTGAAGCCTAACTAATATACGAGCAGTGTTTGAAAGCCGAATTCTTGCTGTTGTCAGGAAGCCACAGTGCAAGGCACGCTGACCCATCCCTTCCCATGGTGAGGCTAGAAGCCTGTTGAGAAGAGGGACGTGCACCAAATACACCATCACAGTCCAGTGCATCCCACTCTAACAGCAATGAGCCTTGGGAAAAGTATGTCATGTACTTATCCTTTACACGTTGTGTTCTGTAGTATCTCCCCTAATCAAACTAACTCCTAACTTATTTACACAAAAGGCAGAGTCCTTATATCTTTAGCAAGGCAGTTTTTTCTCACCCTCCGTATCTACTGCTCTCTATTTTCTACCTGTGATAATCGAATTGTTCCTGTACTAAATGATTGTGTACTTAGAGAGAGACACAGGTACGAGGGTAGGTATGAGGGCGCTGACTCACTGCAGGGAAGTGGGAAATAGGCACTGTGGAAAGAGCAAGCTCTGGGGGTTTAACCAGCCTCGTAGGGAACACGCAGACATTGACTCTTCCCGGTGTACCGCAAAGAAGGAACGTTTTCCTCTGGTTGACAGCTAATTTTAAAGAGATGAGTTTATTTTTTTGGACATTGCACTTGGACTTCCAGTTAATATTTTAATCTATTAAATGGATGGGAAAAATTGCTGGCAGAGTTCAGGGCTTGGAACCACGTGAGTTTGAATTAATTAATGCTCCCAAAGGCAGTATTAATTTAGCATTTAAAGGGAGCTGAGCAGATAAAGCCCTCTGATAATTTAGCACCAAAAGGCTTGAACTTCCATGTAATGGAATAATTTATCTGGGCAGCACAGGTTCTGTTCCCATTTATTTTTGGTGTCGTGTTTACCACTGCCAGTCCTTGCTATGCTCTTTAAGGAGCTAAGTTTAAAGTTAATGAGAATTCTGTACACAAAGGGTTTGCCAGCCTGGACCACAGACAGTAATAAGGTACCCGATTAGTACAAAATATGACGCTTTTGCGACTTGGCCTTCTGCCTGGTGGGAGCTACTTCTGCTCACCACATCAAATGAATTCACATAAGTCAACAAAGAATTGTAGGCCAGCAATGGCTGCTAGTTGCTACTGGATCAGACCAACTTCTGACCAGTCAGCTAGGGAAATATCCTGTACTTCAAACACTGGAGTATCCGTTTATAAGCATTTAAAAATACACATGACAAGATGGAGTTGTTAGACTGGGAAATCCTCTTTAGCATGGTACCATCTGACCATTAAATGTCTACAGAAAAGGGTTGAAATAGCACAGTGACTCATCAAGGAGTGACTGAGCTGTGTAAATAAATCTTTCTTTAGAATTTATTGATCAGTGTGGAAGAGCTCATGAAGTAAAATATGCTTTTTTGTCTTTAAGCAGCTTCATGCGGGAAGCCTGGCCTTTACACAATTCTTTGACTACCCCTAAGTTCAGAAGTAGTTACTTTATGTATACTCAAAGAAAACCCCATGATTTTCTTCATTGTATTCCAGCTTCATTTTAATGGGATTATAAACTGACTTTTTAAGCATAGATAAAATTTCCTTCTGTTCTCTCCTGTAATGTTCTTTAATTGACAGCCTGTTGTTGTCCAAGTGTTAGCTTGAAGGAGCTGTAATGCCTGGATCCCCTCCCTCTGTGTGGGCTCTCCACCCACCCACCTACTTCCCATGCTCCCGCTGCCAAGGATCAGATTGATGCCGATGCCATTCTGAGATGCCTTTCTTCAACTGATGCCTCAGCACTGAGTGAATGAGATTTATAGCAAATAACGGGAATATGCCAAGACTGTCTAGCCCCTCTTAGCTGTGGTTTCGCTTGGGAACTCTTACTGTTTTCTGTTTAGAACGTTCTCCTCGTGTTTTTTGTCCTACCGCTGGCCACAGCTATAGGATAACTTGGTCAACGCCTTAAAGTCAATAGTATTATCACTCTGGAATTTCTTGTACTTACCAAAGAAAGGAAATGCATTAGTTCTAGAGCTGAGTCAAGCCCACAAATTAATTGGCACATTGGGTAAACATCTGACAGCACATTTTTGTAACTAGCTGGTCACGCACACTGCGCTGTTCAGTTCCAGATGACAAGCAAGGGATGTGTCCTCTGGGCTTGCACATACGCAGCCTTTGTGTGGACTTTGTGATGAGGAATGATTCTCAAGCTCGTATTTCATGTTGGGTTTTTTTTAATCTTAATTTCCTAAGAAAGCAGTGATTATATAGATTATTTTTCTCTCCTCCTCTTCTCATAATTTCTGATCTCACTGGCCAATTTCAGCCCAATTCTAGAGAGGGAAGAGGACTCAATGATGTTAAGTTTTCAGTATGTTTCATGAAATAGATAGTTGGACAGCTGAGTGGCAAAGACTGCACCATGAAATTGCTCATCATTGGACAACAGGCAATACACAGAAGAGGGACAGCTTACAAATGCTCCAATGATGGAACACTTAGTGGAAGCAAAAATATCCAACCACAAAAGCTAAATCCATAGGGAACTTGACTGCCTTCATTCTGGAGCTGATAAAACTTCATTGATTCACTGCAAAAAATCCATCCAGTGAGTTTTCTAAATGGATTTAGAAGGAAACGTATGGTATGTTGGTCAGATCTGAATGTGCTGGGTTCCCTTGTCTTGTCTTCCTGCAAATCACTGCTTACCAGTGGACCATGTAACAGCTTCTCCTTACCTCAATGCATGTTAAAACGCTTAATTATTCTAAATATGACTTTTATCAGCAATCCCAGTGACAGTAGAAACAGGACTCAAAATATTAGCAGCGTGGTTTTGAATGTGAAGAATAAGATAAAGAAAGATCTTTTAAGTGCAGGTAAAGATCTATCTCCTCTTGTTTTCATGGGTAGCTCCTTTATCAGCCACTTGGAACACACAACATTTAAAACTTATGAGGTGGAATAGTATTTCTAAATGAAATTACTGTCTTAAAGTTCTTCAACTGTAAAAGTAGAGCACGGAATCCTGTAGTATAGGGTAGTGTAGGATACAGGTGCATAAACAGACACAGTCCCAACACCATAGTCTTGTAAGGGTAGTGTTCAGAAAGGGAATGAACACAGTCGCTAAAATTAAAGAAAGACAGCATTGAATGAGAAAATTCAAAGAAGCAGCTTTAAAATTAAAATGAACCACAACCTTAATTTCCTGCATCTGTGCATTTATTTCCTTAGCATGCTCTCTTGGCAAAGATATTAATGTGTTCAAAAATTACAACTACCCACTGACATAATTCACTGACATGAAGTGCATTTACATCTTGGAAGATTTAAAGCCACTTCTGCTCTCTCCTCTTCTCCATGATGTTTGTTTTCGTACATTTATGTATACTTGGCCTCAGTTCCTTCCATCTGATCTGGCGGTGCAGCTGTAATCCGCTTCAGTACAGATATCCGGCTCTTCCTTCAGAAACTTCCCCTTGCTATGCTATAGCTCTTGCAAATGCCCTGACGGAAGTGGGTTTTTTCCTCCTTCCTCCCACTGCAAGAGGTCCCAGAAATACAAGTCACTATAAAACAGACAACATTTGTTTTGAAAAGAGCCTAAAGAGGTGTAGTTTTGCCTTAACTTTAACGCATTTGTTTCTTACCTTATAGAAACGTCATACATATCGCTCATGTATAAACAAAATGACTGGCAAAGCCATAGAGGCTGTCCTAACATTTTAATTTATTAGAGTAAAACTGTCAGGTTATTTTCCATCCTTTCTACTTCATATGTTTGAGAGAGAACATCTGCCTGGTAACCGTGATGGTTCTGAATCAAGTATATGATTTTCTTCTTTACGGAGAAAGATACTTGAATGACAATCTAGATGTGATTATCTTTGACTTGCAACATTTCACTTCAAATATGTAATTTTAAAAATGAAAATCTGGAGAAAACATGAAATGCTTAATATTATTGTTTCACGGCATCACTTTTATTATTTATTATCTTATGGCATATGTATTTCATAGGATACAAGGAGACACTCTTAGCAGTATAGTATTCCAGTTACTCAATTTGGTTCCTGTGAGCTGTGATAATATGAAACAAGTGAGGTTTCCATTTTTAAGTATGTTAAGAAAATCCTCAAAGGTCTAAAATGGCAGATATTCTTGGCATGCTTTGTGAGAGAGACAAAGCTCTCAAAAGGCCTAAAACAATAGATAATGGCCTATGAGACAAACAAAAAAAAATAAAAAAAAGTACAAAATGGGGCATTTCCAGTGGCAGAGAGAAAAGATGCTCTGTGGGAGAAAGAGGTGCTGGTTCGTCTCCTGCCATCCCCAGAACAGAGGGACCAGGGAGATGAGAGACACGTGGAGAAGCTGGCAAGTTGCCAATGCAACCTGAAGAAAAGCCAGCAGCACCTTCCCAACAACCATCGCTTTGGAGGAGCTCTGCAAAGACTGACCTCCAGCCTTTTGCTTTCGTTTGCAGATGCAGGATGTGTTATGGAGAAGTCAGGACACCAAGCCGCCCATCTCTGCAGCGGGCAATCCGAACTAAAATATCACAAAAGGCAGTGGCAGGCCCTTTCCCTTTGACATGGAATACATACTACCCATGTCTGGCCAGGTTGTCTTTTTCATTTATAGTATAACAGAGGCCTTAGTAGACTTTCTTTTTTTTTAAGTAATCTTGGCTCAGAAAGAAATCGCCTAATTTAACAAAGTGCATTAACTAAAACGGAGCTGTGGAAACTTTAAAGATGTCATGACACTGGGTTGTGTGTTTCCTCATGCATTCTCCTACTCTTAAACACAGACCCTGCCAAAGCAAATAACTGCACAGTATTTATCATAGCTTTGTAACTATGTAGGACTATTTTTTGTTAAATGCTTGCTAAGGTGAGCTATTTGTTAGCTCCTCCTCTCTTCTGTCTGGAAAAAGCCAACAACATGGAAATCCAATTGTGGTCATGAAATGTCGCTGACCTGGAGCTGCCTGTCCCAGGATCAGACCCACATTAGGCAGCAGCGTGCAGTTTCTCCCCTTGTTAAGAACCGGTTTTCACTGCCATGTGAAAGTCCAACAGAAGGCTTTTGTCTTATCGCACCACTTCTCAAAAAAAAGCCTTTAAAATGACTCCCATTTCTTCTGTCAAAAGAAGGCACTAGGCACATAGAGAGTTTTGCTCAGTTTGTTTATTTTATTTGGTTTTTTTTTATTTTGAGGGGTAAACTTATTCCTAATTACCCTGTCTAGAAGCTTCTGTATGTGTTATCCGCTTGTGTGGTCACAGTGCCCTCTCTGTGGTGAGATCTGTCCAATGGGGCTTTGGGGACTGGTTGACAGCAGATGGTTGTCATGGCAGGGTGGGCTTAGCGCTCTGCTGAGCTGGAAAACAGAGGAAACAGCTTCCAAATCTGGCCAGCCCAGACCTCACCAGCACTTCTTGATCCTGTTTGCTCCCGTCCTCCTCCGGCACTGGATGTCTAGTCCCTGGGGAGGCAGCAGAGGAAGAAGCACGGGCTCTGACCATGCTACCAAGGGCCCAGCTACATAGGCTGTAAATATTTCTTTGGCTTCCAGAGGCTTATCCCTATCCCTCCACACGATATGGAGGGATATAGATAAGTTGTGCAATCCTTCCTGAACAGTGAAGGATCCCTTGACGTACAGGTCTAGCAGGGAAACGATCCGCTCAAAAGCGTGGGGAAGCCTAGCCCTGGTATAGCAGGAAAGTGCTACTCCCAATGCACTCAGGCATGGGAACAAGTCCCCAGTGGAACTGGTGGCAACACCTTATTTACGTCTTTTTGAATTATGTTGGAACGTTTGGGTTTTTTTTTCCCCGACAATCCTGTATCTGAAAAAATCCTCTGCAGGGAAAAATTGAATTAAGCCCTCTTCAAAGGGTTTTGCTCTTTTAAGAACAAAAGATAGAGACTTAGTGGCATTCCTTGGGCTAAATTGTATCTCTGTGTGTGTATTTATATGCACATTTATATATCCAAGGCCAACACACAGATGACAAATGTGAGAGTTATTTTAACATTATTCTTAAAATGCATGTGTGTTTTTTACTGCGATGCCTGGTAGTACTGTTAATGGTGCTGTGGATATAAATCTTCCTTTAGGAATTTATAGTGTAGCATAAATCACAATTTCTCCCTTATCTAATTACTGCCTATGCATTTTTCATTTGAATAGTTTCAAAAATAATTTGGGAAAAAAGAAGTTGGTCTCATTTAAGTGACAAGATGACTTGACAGGATTTACTTCTTTCAGCTACAACTAACAAACTATATTCTGAAGCAAGAGAAGCTTTTATTACAGAACAAACCCACTTTTTGGTTACAAGTATTAGAAGAAATAACAAGCCAGATATTTTCCTTAGGAAAAAAAAGTTCTACTTACTATAGGAACTGAGTGTGCAATCCTGATTCATATAGAGTCAAAGGGAACTTGCTGGGATGGTATGAAGGTGCAAGTGAGAGTCCAGTGCTGTATGCGGCAGGACTTCACTGCAAAAAGCTACTGGCTGCTGTTTACATTTCAAACGTTCTCTGAGTAAGTGTTGTCACAACAGACAAGCAATTACAGACAATAATGTCAGTAATTTGTGGATTAAGAACTCCTTAAGGATGTATTGGCACGGCAGACTGTAGCTGCTTTTAGCTTGCAACTGTTCACCCTTAGCTGTGCCAGCGAAAACTCCTACTTCCCAGAAGCTATTGTGTTCCCTCCCGGGCAGCAAAACAATGGCAGGGGTTAAACTTCTCCCGGTCCTCCCTCCCGCCCCCAGCCCTCTCCAGCAGCTCTCAGCCAGACAGCTTAACCTCAAAGAGTCATTTTTAATAGATACATCTAATTATGCATTTGCACAAAATAGAAATACTGGCCATTTTGCCAAAGTAATGCTGTGCTAGGCTCTTGCCAACAACCCCCCAAACATCAGATTTTAAGATTCCCGTGCTGTAAATACACCTGCGAGGAACTTCAGCCCAAGGCCAGGCCCCAGCACGCTGTGGGGACGGAGGGTGCGGGACACCTGCTGACCCTCCGACCCACCCCTCGGGACACCCTGTGGCTCAGGACACGTACCCTGTTGGCTTATGCAAAAACATGTGGTGTGTGAAACATGCCATGCTGAGAAAATGTTGATCGCTTTGAGGATCAACAAGAAAGCTTCAAGTGTAGTTTGCTCTGTTTTTCAAAAATACCAACATTTAAAAATACAGTCCCAAAACACGGCAACGAACACTTTCAGGGACAAATTAAATACAAATGCACTTTCTTTGTGCCACTGCGCTTCTGTTTTAATCTCAATACAATACATTCAGAAAATGCGTTTAGGAAATTGGCTCATGTGATGGGGAAAAATTAATCTTAGGAAAGCTATATATATGTAAAGTAGTGGATGGGTTGGAGAGGTTAGGAAAAAGAAGAAATGTGTTGCTCTCATTAAGTCAATTTTTTTTTTTTTTTTGTAGGGGAAAAATGTCACAGAAATTCTTTCATAGGTTTTAACTATAAAGCTGGAAAGTGAACGGGTATTTATTGAGCACCATTAACCTGGCACTTCCATAGGCAGATTTGCCTTTAAATAAAAGCTATTGCACGCGCCTGCATGTCAACGCCAGCTAAACCGCCAGAGGACTTCGGTCGTTTTTGCTGTTTGTGCTTAGTAGCTCAGCATCTTTTCCTGAAGATGCTGTAAAAGAGCTTTTTAGAAAGCTTACTTCTTCCAGGCACTGTGGCTGGAGTTGAGCTCGCCAGGTGTGCGGGATTCAGTCGAGGCGTCAGCCTGACCCTGCATGGGGAAGCAGTGGGGCCCTGCTTCCCTGGGCAGGCACGGACTTTCCCGTTACACTCGCAGGGGGACGGCCCAGGCACGGCCACTGCAAGGCGAGGTAGAATCATAGAATGGTTTAGGTTGGAAGACACCTTAAAAGATCATCTAGTTCCAACCCCCCTGCCACGGGCAGGGACACCTCCCACTCGACCAGGTTGCTCAAAGCCCCATCCAGCCTGGCCTTGAACACAGCCAGGGATGGGGCGTCCACACCTTCTCTGGGCAACCTGTTCCAGTGTCTCACCACCCTCACAGTAAAGAATTTCTTCCTAATATCTAACCTAAATCTACCCTCTTTCAGTTTAAAAGCATTCCCCCTCATCCTATCGCTACACTCCCTGATAAAGAGTCCCTCCCCATCTTTCCTGTAGGCCCTCTTTAGGTACTGGATGGCCGCTATAAGGTCTCCTCAGAGCCTTCTCTTCTCCAGGCTGAACAACCCCAACTCTCTCAGCCTGTCTTCGTAGGAGAGGTGCTCCAGCCCTCTGATCATCTTCGTGGCCTTGCTTTGGACTCACTGTAACAGGTCCCTGTCCTTCTTCTGTTGGGGGCTCCAGAGCCCAGGCAGCGGCAAGGCAGGGTGCCTGCCGCAGGGCTCCCGCTGCGGAGACCTTGGCCAGCATCTCAATGAGCGAGCAGGAGACAGTGGTTGAGAAACAGCTCTCCATCCCTGACAGTGAAAGTGGCCTTTTGTATGACACCTCTTTCCCAGACAAGGGGACCTGTCTTTTTCAGTTTTGACTCAGATGATTCCGGTTGCTTGAGTACATCCTGAAGCAGATGATAAATGCTTCGAGTGCATCTGAGATTTGAACAGGCCTTCTTTGGTACCGCTGGTGTCCCTGCAGATGTCTGCTGGTGCCTGAGCAGAGGCTTACCTGATTTCACACCCCTGAAAATGAGACAGATAGTTCACAGAATGGTTTAGGTTGGAAGGGACCTTGAAGATCATTTCGTTCCAACCCCTCTGCCATGGGCAGGGACACCTCCCACTAGAGCAGATTGCTCAAAGCCCCATCCAGCCCGGCCTTGAACACCTCCAGGGATAGGGCATCCACAACTTCCCTGGGCAACCTGTTCCAGTGCCTCACCACCCTCACAGTAAAGGATTTTGTCTTAAGATCTAACCTAAATCTACCCTCTTTTAGTTGCGTGTCCCCAGCCAAGCCACTTGTCTTCTTGTGCCCCCCTCTTCCCAGCACTCCGGTTCTCCGAGGAAAAAAAAAATAAACGTCACAAATACTCTCCTGCACGCGGTTTGGTTTGGGAACACCCTTCGCGTGCCCACGGCTGCCCCGGCCGG